>JAHZMZ010005492.1:0-17606 GCA_027743805.1 Lepidocyrtoides sp. E14
GGTTTTTGATGTGGCTATTTTTTTCTTTGATCACAACACAGTAGTTGGACATGAGACCATGGATGGATGCTAAGGCTAAGACATAAGATGCAGTTGTTTCTCCTTGATGCATTTTTTTCGTGGTATTTTTTTGTTCCATCATCCTCGTCTCCGTCTCGCCTGCTTTGATATTTATTTTCTGCATAACGTAGTTGTAGTCAATGCCATGCTACGTTGCATAAAAATGTGGAAGTAGAGTGAATGGACATTGCCTTGCCTCAACCAAATATATTAAATACAGTAGCTAGGCTAGTAGTCAGAAAAATTGTACCATTTGTGTTGATGTGATATAAATATACCTAACTACATTCCTACTATGTACGCTTCTTAGCTTAGTTAGGTTTTACATTGCTTTCTTTTCATGCGCTTCTTCTTGATTCTTAAGTCAAGAGTCTTGACCAAAAAAAATGATGAAAAAGGGGAAAGAAAATGTCGTTTTTTCTCCCTCTCGAATCTTCTTGATGGCTTTTTACTTTTTGTTACGACTTGCCTCTAGCTGTTGCTTCCATTCCCATATCTAAAATCATAATTGAAGTTAAATTGTATTAAAATAAGCCTGTATACTGTATATAAGTCGGTGTATGCAGATAAATTTTTTAAAAACATTTCATTTTTTATCAAAGTTTTTGCTTCCCCGAATCAGACAAGTTTACTTTATCAAGAATAAACCTAAGATATGCTGACGACTAAAAGCACGAATAATAAGGAACAGAGGAGGTAGACTTGAGCTGGAAGTAGTTGCCAATGAATTAATCAAATGGTTGCAGTCACTCAATGAACAAAAAAATGCCTGTGGGACTAGGTTTCATTTTACTGCTTACTTACACATTACAGTATGACAGCAATGATTGCCGTGCACTTGATTTACATATGGCAAGAATATTTCCAATTCAGTTCAATTTTGTTTGGTTTGGTTTATGTCATCATGAGCAGAGTCAAGGTTATGAAACTTGTTTCAAAAGCGTTAAATTGTAATGTTTACGACTTTACACGAAAATGTAAATGGTCTGATTGGCTTTGGTCACATAAATACAAAAATAGAATCGAGTTTCAGATTTGGCAAAGTTCTAGTAATTTTACTCGATCAAATGAATTTCGGTTATTAGAATACAAAATCGGCACAATAGTTTTCATAGATAACTTCACGCAATAATTATGGAACTAAATGAGAGTAGAAACAAGTCTTGGTGCTACACTGAAGAGCTGTCCCTCATCCTTTTCATCACTTTAATTAATGAGAAAAAAAAATCTGTTGCAATCTTCTTTTTTCTAGAAAAGTCAGTGGGCAAACAGTATCCTTGGATTGAATATTAGAGATGTTGTTGTGCACTCTTTTGTTACCTATAAAACTATTATGATTACTTTTACATTTCTTTTCCTTACCGATTCCTCAGCAAAAACAAAGACAACAACTGACTACGAATATAAAGCTGGGAAGAAGAAGTTAACAACAACTTCTCTGGAGAAGCGTTTTTTGCTGCTGTTGAGGTGAGCACAAAAAAAATCTCTGTTAGCGTTTTTAACATTATAAGCTACTATTCTCATAGCATAGCGTATTTTTTCAAGTTTAGTAATCATTCTTTTTTGTAGAATCGCACAGTCTACAATACTAAAGATAGGGAGCTCTGCTGGCATCCAAAACTCCAAATTGCATGCTAAAATAAAAATAATACTTTACGTAACCAGATATGTATAAAAGGCAAAAGATTTTTTAATGTTCATTTTTACTTTTTTTCCTTGGGTAAAAACCATCATATAGTAAAAGAGGTAGCCTTGAAGATTCACAACTACGAAATCATTTTATACCGACAAATTTTTTGCACTTACTTTTAACAACCTTCCTACAAGCTTCCAATAGAAAAATATTATCATTTCTTTTTTTTGTGTTGCTACAAAATTGCACGTGTACTACATAAACCTACAAATATTGAACAAGAGGAAAACTTGTGATTAAAAAGGGGAAAACTCTATACTCACATGATTTTGTGTGTAAACATCTCATGGATCAATAACACAGTTCAAGATAAATTTTTGATATTGTTTTTCAACTACAAATTAAATTAACGAGATTGCTCGGGTTGATCTTGTGTTTTCTTATATTTAGAATTGAATATACGTAATTTACGTACTAAACGTGAAAAGTATTGGACAAAAACGTAGTTCAAAATTTGTAAATACTGAAACTGTATTTGTAAATCAAAGTCGCTATAAGCAGTTTATCTTTTCGTCTATTAAAGATTAACTTCATGCCTTTTGATCAGTTGGTTTCAACGTGGCCTGGCAATATGACATTTTCTTAGCACAAATAGGCATGTGCTAAAAGTCCATTGATTTTAAACCTCCAAGGATAATCGTCCGGCACAAGTAAATTGCATCCTACCTTCAAAAGATTATATGATATGGCACAGGAAAGGCAGCATTTTAGAGAGGTGTGTTCCGCATTTGTAACAGTATTAAGGCATTTTCTAAAGATTATCATATTCGGAAACCACGTGGCTCGTGTTAACCGCATTTTGCTAAATGTAAGTCGTGATAGAAGAATCCACTGCAGGCACTCGTGCTTATTGCGCATCATACCTATGTATGCATGTAAGTTGGTGGAATTTTATCAGTCCAGTCCACCCACAATACAGTCATACGCATACTTATAGAACTTAGCGTTTTCCGCATTCGCGATCATCATTGTCCCATATCTACCTCATTGCATTGTAGATTCTGATGTTTTTTTTAGTTAAGGGCATAAAGGTATTTCGGATCAGTCGAATTAAGCCGAAACGAATTTTCCCACGTGTAAATGCTGCACTTTTAACGAAAGACATGAATGAAAAGAAACCTAATCTTCAAAACAACTTATTTCTCAAGTTGTCTGCGTTTTCAATGAATTCCAATGTAGTACTGTATGAGAAATTATTGTGAATTTATAACTGAATTATGTTCAACATTACAGGCACTGGATGGAATGCAAACTGCTTGCATAGGACTGGCTTATTCAACTGACATGACTAACACTCAAGTTGTATGTGCATGTGTACTTGAGTTTGGCTATAGAGTATATTAATAATAAGCAATGTAATCATTTTAAAACGAAAATTGTCGTAAAAAACTGCGGCATGCTGCTCTCAAAGTATTGTTGTAAGATTCATGTTGCGTATTTAACGTTCATTTTTATTGGTTGTACAACTGTACAACTACCAAAGTGTTGGTTTTAAATTGGTATGTAAAGTGAAATCCGACATTTAATTTTGCAATAAAGGACAAGAATGTCGGCGTTCAGAAAGATGCCCAGCCAGCAGGATACCTTTGTGCAGAATGAAGCACAGAACTGACATTTTGAGCGAATGAAACTGAAAGTTACATAGCTGTTAAAGTATTTTGACTGCTCATTATTACATATAGTTGAGTGTATATAAAAACCTGATTCCTGATCTCGAGTATCCTTTCATTGAAAACTGATTATGTACATCTGACGACATTAATGATAATGACAAGTTTTAAATGATCCTTTACCAAAGTAATAATGTGCTTTAGTTTTGGCTTTTCGCTCTTAATGAATTGTTAAGTCTGGAACTACATGAATATAGTTTTTTCTACTGTATTTTTTCCATTAGAAGTAACAACTCGATCTTACTGCCTCCCCTAAAAAGGCACACCCAAAACTAAAAAGTGTAAGAACAAGGCCAAATAAAAAAAATTATTGTGATAAGAGTATTCCTACAAAAAAGGAAGGTGGACATGTTAGCATTAGTCAAGGAAAAATCTGTCTCTTTATACTATAACATTAAATTTGGTCGGGTAGAATCTTTTTTCAAAATCAGGACATGTATTTGTGTTAATTTGCATAGCGGTAGCTATATCCTGTCTACATGAGTCTATAAAGACCCGATATATACCTGGTTCTTACTTTATGTCAGTTTATTTCATACAAAGGTCATATTTGAATTAGTGGGAATAAAACAAGTATCTTGTTCATCATAAAAACATTCATAAATACAGCTAGGTTTGATGATGAGAACATCCAACAAAGTCTAACAGAATGAGAATCGCTTCAAATTTGAATCACATTGAATTGGATTTTTAAAATATTAAAATAAAAAATGGTCAACGGGAAGAATATAAATTGTCATTTAAAAAAATAAGCATTACTAATCTCTAAAAGCTTTAAAAAACGTTTGAACAACAGTAGTCGTTATTTTCTACCTTATGTACTCTCCGAAACTTTCAAGCATTTTTTATGAATATTAATTTTGATGATTTTTATTTTCTTTTTATCACTTTACTCGATGCGTTTATAAATGCCTCAGGTGGCATTTTACTGTATGCAGATATAACTGGACAAAAGGGATGCAATCTTCTTCACTCGATAGTAAAAGAGTCTTTTGTGTTGTCTGCGTGGTAAGAAGAGGCGAGGGGAAGGAAGCATAATAGCCAGAGTGTGAATAGTGAATAGATACAGGCAGATGATGCTTTTTACAAGCCTTCACAAACGAGCAAACAAAAGTGTATGGAAGGCAAGAGAAGAAGGATATTATCATCAATGTGAATGACGAGTTGGGGGCATGACGAAAATAAAAAAAAATCTTTCTCTGCTGGAAAATAAAACATAGAAGGGAAATTGTTGGTCCCATAATGGAACGCATTTTTTCGTTTCTACATTTTTTCTGAAAACCAAATTTTGAAATTTTTTTACGCATTCATTTGCATGTATTATTAATTTTCTCATTTGATAGCATCGTTTCACGAGGATATTCTAATGGATCCTATCACCCATGTGAGAAACCGAAGAAGAAAGGTGTGCGTAGCTTTGTCCATGGTTTTTTACGACCTCAATCCATTAATGTGAGTGACACAATACTTCAAACAACAATGTAGCATTTTTAAATGTCCAGTTCCAAATTTGTATTCCACTCTTCTCTGTACGCACAGATAAGTATGTACCTATGTATTTAAGTATATGAAAAAATAAGGCATGGGATGAGCGTAATTATATGGACTTGAAACTTGAAGTAGATCTTTTATTTTCGTACCATTTTCTGACAGATTACAACACACATAATATGTATTTCTTTCTGTAATAAAATACACTACAGTCTAGTGCTAGTGTAGTGACTACACTACAAAAATACGGTCAGAGTGCATAATATATGACTTGTAGAATAATATGTTTGCTCAAAGTTATCTCACAAATAAGGTTTTTACAGAAAATAAACAAGAAATAGTTTTTGACAATGACTGCTTTTGAAACTTTTAATTTAAATCCCTCATCACATAAATTTTAACTATTTCTAACAATTATAAGCATTAATATTTATTGCGAGTTTAAATGCACATAAGAAATGCATTATAAAAATATGTGTACAAAAAAATCTTCCGCTTTATATAAAACTTTTACTTGTACATTAAATCGTTCGTATCTTTCATGAGAATTCGTCTTAAAAAATGAGCATCATTTTGAATTTAGCCATAAAATAAAAATACAGGTATACATTTTGATCACATCACTTTTTTAGTAATTAAAAAAATATTAAGATAAAATACATCAGTATGTTTGACAGTACAAATGCTAATGCGGTTGAGAACGAAGCGTATTAACTGTAATTGATTTAGGACTGACTTCTTCGATATTCCGACGAGCCGTTTTTTGGTGGTCCGCTCTCTGTAATATCATTATCATGAATCAAGTTTACTTTCAAGAATGCTGATGCTGAGTAATCAATGATGCATAACCTATAAAAGGAGCAAACAATCAAGGAAAAGTGCACTTTAATGAAAGGAAATTATACCTTTATAATTGTAGTTGCTGAAGTTTTGTTTTCTTTTGAAGGTGGCTTTCTCAGTGGAAGAGATTCCTCAGAGGAGGAGTTTGATTTTTTTGATGACAAATTTTGTCCATTTGTTTCCTGTGGAATGGAGATACACATTTTCATGCTTGAATTCGTCCTGCCATTGTTCACTGACAAAAATGGTGAACTACACGTACAATTTATTATGAGAAAACTCGTTTACTTACCTTTGAATCATGCGTCATATCCAACTTGATTTTTTTGCATGCGGCTGCAAATTCATGACTAATTCTTTCCTCATGTGCTGAAGAATTGCGAATATCATTGATTTTCCCTTTGCTGCCTCCACTTGTCGAAGCACTGTCTCCATTGCTATTGTTAGCACGACTGCTTAAAAATGAGCTTGGTAGGTTTGAGCTCGCAAAGATAGCATCATAGGGTAGCCCAGATTCTCTAATGACTTGACTGGCTAACCTATACATTTCATCCCTTTTGGTTAGAAGGGCTGGCAATAGTTTACACAGCTGGGCAGCAGCCTCATTCATTGCGAGCTCCAGGATACTCATGGTTTTATTTTGGGGGGAAATCATGCTACTACTGGTACTGTTGCTGCAACTGCTTCTCTTATTACTCCGTTTTCCACTCTTCCCGGTTTTCACAGATAGTGCAGAGAGTCTTCGGATCTCATCCATTCTCCGTGGGTCATCGTCAGCCAAGCGTTGAACAAACTGTCAGATGAAAAAATGAAGGTCGTATTTTTTTTAGGAAAAAGGGAATAAAAATGCATGGTTTGCCATGAATTTAATGATAATAATGCCATATTTTCAATTTTCCCATGCGTTGCTGCTATGTAGTTTATTTTATTTGTATCCCCTACGCTTTCCTCCGTGCTATGTACATGATGATCAACATTGGCATTATTACTACTATCATTTCCAACATAATTTTAACAGAAAAAGCACCACATTGAATATATAGCCAACCAAGTGGTTTCAGATTCAGACTTCATGTAAATGTACGCACCACCAAATAGCATCTTGCCTCTGACATAAACTGCTTCCACCCTAAAAATATAATAGCTAACTGAAATGTCAGCGTTAAAATTATGTTACGAGCGGTGTTCAATAAAAAAAGAAGGTTGGAATTGGAATACACGGGCATAATATATAATATGTTTTATCTTCAATCGGAAAATATGCTGTTGCAGTTTGAAAAGATGGTAAATAGATGAATACCCAATAGATGAAAACGGTTTGTATTTTTTTGGTGTGGTGTAAGTATTATTATACTTGACCGTTATGAGAGTACCCTCTGAGAATTTATTAGTTTTTCATATGAAATTCCATATCATTATTTACATGGTACACCGAGCAAAGAAATGGTCACCTATCTGTAAAAATGAATGTTCACTTGCTTGCAAAGGAAAACATCTAAAAAATTGATTTGTTTGCCAGTTTACATGAGCATACATTATTATTGAGACGGATGAGATGCTTGTGTATGGCATGGATAAACGAATGAATTTTGGAATTAATCGTGTATACTTTATATTTTACGTGCATACCTCATAAGCTGATTTTTCTATATTTTTGGAAGGTTTTGGCTCTTTTACATGTGGTGGTAGAAATCGAACAATATTCATCGCAGTTTCAGCTAATTTTTGAATTTCATGCTCTTGTAACGATGAAAAATCCTGGGATGAGTTTGTAGATGTAACTGCGACTGAATTATGATTATAACGATTTGCTACGGATTCTGTGGAAAGACATGGGGAGTCTGAAGTTTGTTGGGACGTTGATGATGTTAATATTCCTTTGGAAAAGGACGGCGTTGGTGGTGGAGCTGGACTGCCTGGCTCACTGCCACCACCAACGCTACCACAGTAGCTACTGCTCCGACTAGCAACCCTCAGAGCTGCAGTCCCAGTTGAATTATCCCAAAGTTGAATGGAATTGCTTTGGTCAGAGGAACAAGAAGAAGAAGATGCATTTTCTAATTCTGTGCAAGTGCTGTTGGACTCTTCATGCTTATTATTGATACCCTGTCCACTTTCACTGTTGGCCGGGCTGTCTGGAGAACTTTCCGGTGGTGGGGTGGACGGATGGTAAAATTGATGATGACTTTTGATGCTGACGGTGCTACTGTTGCTACTTGTGCTTCCACTGGGACTTGGGCAGTTCTGGTAGTGCTCCGTGTAGGAAGAAGCAGAAGAGCTTAGTCCCTGTTGTCCAGAGTTGTAAGTTTGAGCAGTGGAAATGACAACTGGAATTGACGGAGATCCCCGCTGTAAGTATACTTTGTCTAATCCCACAATCGTTGCGGCAGTGTTTGAAGCTAATATAGGGCTACTGTTGTTGCTGCCCCTTTCGTGGGATTTCACATTTTTATTATTGGTACTACCGTAGTTGAGCTGTTGAGCTGGAGAATCGCCTGCTTTGGAAGAGGCATCATTTGAAGTGGAATCAAATGAACTTTTTGGTGGCTCTTGTGCATAAAGAGGCGCATTTTGAGCAGGATACGGTGAAATTGGATTATGGGAAATAAGATGAGGAAATGGTATGACTGGAGAAGGATGATGACTTTGAGAAGGATAACTCCCAATTTCGTTACCACTGCCACTACTTGTCGCAGCTGCAATGGTGGTTGTTGTAAACTGTGTATGACTAATCGTTCGGTCAACATGGGAAACCCCAAATTGGTGTGGGTGCCCTGCAGGCAGAACGGGTGACTGGAATAGACCTAAGAGGGAAAGCAAACAACAGCAACGGACGACATTACAAAAATGGAACTTTGACTAAAGTGTACTGGTAACGTGACCAAGAATGTTTCCACTACACACTCTTATGCAGATAGGTAATATTGTTTTTTCAATGCAACAGACTCTTGGAAAATGGTGTAAAAACAGTGCTTACTTGGCTGTGTCACTTGAAGTTCAGCCTGATTCGACGGGATTCCTGTTATCGCATCTGGAAGTCCAAAATCATATAAAAATCATAATTCATAGACGTATACAAACACAGTAGTTGTACTTTGTACCAATAAAATAGGAGATAAGCAGTAGCGTATAAATAAAGGAGCTCAAATAGATGAAATTAGTGTAAAGCTTTTCTCTTTTTCATGATTTGCATGGCATCCATTTGTACAATAGCCCGTCTAATTATAAATTTACTCAGAATGAACATAATTGTCACAAATTAGGTAACTACTGTTGTAGCATTACGTAAAATAATCATTCTCATCAAGTTAGCTATGTGCATTTCAACCTGACATTAATGGTAATATTAACTAAAATACAGGCACGTTCGAAACAAATGTCCTCCCATTTCCGCTGCTATAAAGATTAGCGAAGAAGGTGTAACGCCAGAACAAACATAAACACTAGTTCATTGCATACCTAAGTAGTTGGTATACGTATATCATTTCTTCTATGTATTTTTAATTGATTTCTTCCCCTGCAAAATGGTAATGTTCCATACTGCACTTTTTCTCATTTCATGTTCCCGTAAGCCATTTCATAGTATTCATCTCATCCTGTCTGCCATAAAAGTTTCCTAATTTTTGCTTCAAAAATTCAAATCCAACCGTATGTTGTAAAGAGTTGATATACAACTCAAAAAGTAAAAAAAGGGTGTCTAGAAAAGTAGAAGCAGGCATAACCATTTTTATTCAGTAGTGACACCCCTTTCCATCGTCGCCTCTATTAAAAAATAATCATTATCGTCATCACTGCCATCCTGTTTTAATTTTTTTCAATCCCAAGTATTTGAATTCCTCTCGTACTAACTAAAGACTCGTTCACGACGACGACGTGCATGATGGCTCTTTTCCTGTGTACAGTCGTGGTGGCAAATGTGAAGCCACGACAATTTCTTTTTCTTCACGACTTTCATTCTAAAGCTGTCATTATGAACGTATGTTATAATAATGCTGCACATTCAAAGTAGAAAAAGGAATGAAGAGTGTAGGGAAATGGAAGCACAAAATATATACTTTATAGGACAAACAGGGTAATAATTTATTTCAGTTTTAACGTGCACAAGTAACGCACACGGTAATCTAGCAAGCCAAGTGTCCCGTAACAGACCGACAGGAGACATGAAAAAAGTGACATTCTTCTTACTTTTTTTAATGTTTTTAAAAATGTCTTACCAGTATACATGCATATTCACCCCCTGATTTCACCCTTTTCTCACTCCCTGTCGTTTTATGTCATGTTGATGAGCTCTGTGCCGTGCCGCAGCGGCAAACAAGATTGTAAGGCTCATCTCGCTCACTTTAATAGCTTTAAAAGTTTTAAAATGAAGCTGACTAATGTTATATGTATACATTCTAACGACCAACGTTGGGGTAAACAGTCACTAAAACTAACGACCATTACATAATGCATACCATCATAAACAAAAAATTAACGCAACTTTAATATTTAAAATATCCCCCTGGCCAGAGAATATGCAGAGCTAAACAAGTTTAAGCAATATATTGCATCATTGATCTGGAGCTTATTACGACTTTTCCCAGGTAGATTGTGAATAATCCCCCACATAAACTTCCCTGCTTAGAAAATAGGTTCTGAAATATTATTTTAAAACGTCGAGAAAAGAACACATGTTCGAGACAAGCTTATTTAATTTTCGTTTCGACCACAGTATAACATGCGTATATATACTGAACTCCGTATCGTCGCAATTTTGTGGAGTAGATCATAAATCAACTAACTTCGTCTGGCTCGTCCTACTTGTTTTTTTACTGCAAATTTATTAGAAAATGACGTGTAAAAAATAGTAGCTTTATATATACACAGCAGCGGTATCGATCTCCACTACAGTACAGTAAGTATATTCATATTCGAAAAAATTATTTGTATCGTTTTGATAAACTCTTTTCGCCCCCAACTACCTCCAAACAGCTCATGTTGGTAGTTTGTCTTCCATGGCCATGGCATGAGGTTGCTCTGAGAGGAGCATAATGAATGCAACTTTTTTCTTCCACCGCAGACAAACATAAATACAGTCGGATTCATTTCCCCAAAGAAAATTCTATTTTCTCTTCCATTTGTAAGCCTGCGAGCATGAACATAATAAGAAAAAATTTTACTGCTCGTTATAATATTTTGATGGTCTCTCATCGTCACCACAGTACACTGTATATATATTACATTGATTCACTAAGTTCTCTGTTCCTAGAAATCCAGATTCTCCTTACAGCAGTAATCTAACATGAAGCAATAAATAAACTCACTGCATGTTGTATTTACTTCGCCACATAAAAAATATATGGATCACTCACACAGTCAGCTCAGTTAAAAAGTACATCATCGCACGTACCCACAACATAATATACCGACTTTTGAGAAGCTGTTCATTCAAATTATATATTACCGAGTATATTATTTATATACGTTTCTTAATGTTGCATCTCCTCGCACAACTTCCTTCCAGCGTTATTATTTTTTACTCATTTTTTAATGTTGAATTTTCCTGAGGTTGTTTTATGCGCTGTAGGTTATTTTTTTCATTAGGGATTCATCATGTGTGAAAAAAACGAACCAGATGAGATTTTTTTCCTCAATGCTTCTTTGAAGTAATGAACCCTTCATTCGACTTGGAGGATTTGTGTGGCTGCAGTAATCCCAAGCACAATGAATGTGCATGGTATATATATAGATGATCAGAAAGAGAGAGAAGGACGTGTACACAGGATGTAAGATCCCTTTATTATTATTTTTTCCAGCCGCAGCATCTCCATCATCATGATTATTACAACGCGCACACACTGAGAAAAAAACAGTAAAAAAGAGGGAGCATTGACTTTGATTTTATTCATATGAATCGCTGACGTGTGGTAAGATGTTGGTGTGTGGTACAGTACAAAATATTACATTTTCAACTTTCTTGACTACAAATGGTCATCATCATCACCACTGTACATGGCTGAAAAAAAATGAAAGAATGAAATCTAAAGGCACCACTATCCAGTCACTTACTACTGCCTATATAATACAACAACCTAGTGAACAATGAAAAAGAAGAAAAAAACGCATCTTTTTTCATTGTTGTCTACTCATGATTATGATTACTCAACCTGACGAAAAAACCTACTTCACAAATTTTACGGTCACCTATCAAAACAAGTGAAATAGTAATGATAATGGTAATAATTATTATTATTAGGGACGAGAGAGTAAAATGTTATATTACCAAGAGAGGGGCTGATAAGCCTTGCTGTTGGCGAGAAAAGGAGTCGTAAAAATAAGTAGTGGTACTAGTAGTAGTAGTACATATATTGCATTACATAAATACACCGGTACGCACTGTGAATGTTCGCTGCATTACACTGCAAATAATGACACTCTTTTGGCTGGAGTGACTTTTAGCGGAGAGATAGCCGCAGAGAGGCTCATGGAGTTGGTAGGAAATGAAAGCACGTAGTTTGTGTACATAATGCGTAAATATGCCTTTGGGACTATGTTTTTTTTCTTCCTGCTGTTGTTGAAGTGAAATGAGGAAAAAAGAACAACACATCGCCAGGGAAGAGAAGTAAGCGTCTTCGTCATAAAAGGTAGCTGGAGCTGCTGGAAGCATTTTTTTTACATAAACATTGCAGCTTTTTGAAACGAAATGACAACAGGTTGGCTGCTTGGTCTGATTGTGCTGAAGAAATATAGGTACATACTATGCTTCTTTATCATAGGCTAGTTTTTATCTATGAATATTACCGAGTTGTAAATGCGGTAATGACTTTTTTGTATTGTTTTGTAAGACGACCTTGGAAGTCCGGTGCAGTGTATTGTGGGTTTGTAGTAGCGGTGGTGGTGAGTCGAGTTACTCGAGTAGTCGACTGATTACTGTTGTAACAAGATTGTAAGAAAGCATGAACACAATCAGTCTACAGGCAGATGAGCCTGCTTGTAGAACAAATGCATAATGATGACGGTGATGATGCATTGTCATCATCATTAACCTCACAGCGTCGTCATCAATTTTCTCTCTATCACGGAAAAATCAGAATCAGGCAACAGACAATAAAAGTGTATTGAAAGAATAATGACGTACACTCACACAAACTCATCATTGCTTTTACTACTTTTTATAGACAGCTGGCTCCAAGATGACTGGACCAGACCACAACAACAATGGAACATGGAAAGTGTACTTGTCTTGAGCCCCTCAGTGAACCTTGTTGATTGTTTATTTTACAAGAAAATTTCTAAGAATGAAGTACACTGCCGGGCCTACAACAGCCGGAGCATGCTTAACGTTAAATCTTAAATCCCATTTATTCGTTGTCTCTACTTTACTATTTCTTCTCTGGCAAAAAACGTATGATCTCACTTCGCCCCATCATTTTTTAAAAATAATTCAGGTGAACCAAATAATTCTAATGATTAACAGCCTGATTCCATCTTTGGATATACCTAGAAGGAATAGAGATTATTAGTGACTTTTAACAATTATCACATGAGTGAAAAAAAAGTACAGATTCTTAGAAAGGTGCTTTTGTGAATTAAGGATAATAAAATCTTACTTTTTGCGTACATAAGAATGGCAGGCAGGCACAAGGTTAAGTGATGAACAGAACAAAAAATGGCAGAGAATGTGAATTTGCCTGCCTGTTCAAATAATTCATACACCTCCAGTTTTTGTACACTCTTCCCTTTCTACATTTCAAAACGACGCACCGAAAAGTAATAAATCAATAAAGATATGTGTGAGGGATGTATTATTAGACTGAACGTTTAAACTTTTTCTCTTGGGTCAACAAGGAGTGAAATTCTCTTTTTCTCTGTTTACTCTTGACAAAGCTTGTTGAAAAACCTTTTTGAAAAGTACTTGTGCATACAAAAAACCTGCGTGTGTATTCTGACGTATGCAAATTCAATTTGTCCTTTTTTAAATTTCAATACTCAACCATCTTAACCTGACAGTCGGAACGGTAAAAGTAATATACATGATTCCAAACATTCATGCATTATTGACATCATGCAATTACATACATACACTCTGCAAGGGAAATATTTTTTTAAAAACAGGTAAAGTGTGAATTCTTCTCAGACAAGTTCTATTATCATAAAACCACCACCATCTCCGTCTCAATTTCAATAAAACCTTTTTGTTGATGAAGAACTGTCCAATTTTAACAAAATATGATACAACAAATTACTTGAAGGTACCTGAAAATCCTTGTTTGCATACAAAGTTGATGAGATTGAGGCGGGTACGATGCACAAAAATATATTTAAGAACACATAAGAGGATGATACAATGTAGCTATTTTTCTTCACTGTTGAACCTTTCTTTTACTGAAAATTGTTTTGAAAATTCCATATTATGGTATAACATAGTAATAATAATAATATGAAATACTGTCTTTGGAATGTATTCACAAAGAGCCGACTACTTCAGACTAAGTAACTTATTGTTTGGAACGTGGAAACATTTAATATAAAATTGCGACGATGATGATGATGATGATTATGGGGATGACTAAGACACGGAAATATGCTGTTAAGCAGAGTAATATTCATACGCATGCACATTACTTTTCATGGAATATTTTTTTCCTTGTGATGGAGAATAAACGGGAATGCATATTAATATTTTGTAATGAAAAAAACATGTGCAAGCGATTGAAAAATTCCTGGCATTATTTCTGAATGAGGTAGGGGAGGTAAAACATGAAGCCTCATAGCTCAACCTCGGCCTAGCCTTGTACATTTTTCCTAGTCAGAAATACGCTTATTTTAGGACAATAAATGTACTATATTGAAACGTTGAAACCTTATTCGCTAAAGTCGTGTATGTAAATGTAGGTAAAAAAATGTCAGAAATGTGAACAACATGTACTTTTATATTGTATTTTGTGCATCATCTTTGTTCCATAACGGTGCTCCACGTCCGTCAGTATTGAATGTGATACCTTGTTAAGTCCAGAATTAATTGCGGGTCATCATATGCGTGACCAATGAATAAATCAAATCACATGCAGGAAATACAATAACACAAGACATGGTAATCCAGAAAAAGCTGTGTAGTTGTGATGTGATATATATATTTCGAAAGGTATACGATGAGTAACAATGATACAATGATGACCTTTTGTCATCCTCCCTGTGACGAAGAGTGTATATCCAACCACAGCACAAGTAGTCAGGTCACGATTATCCCTGGTCACATTTCTAAAAAATGTGAAATGTCGAAGTAACAAAGACAGTGACAGATTACTGGAAGGCTTCACGCGGTTTCTTCCTGCCATTCGTGCTGTGTGTGCGATCATACTGCTGCTTAACTTGCAGGTTTGATGTATCAATGGAAAAAATAATAATTCGTATACTCATGCTTTGTTTACGTCACAAAAAAACCCTATGAATATTATCTCGAAGAGGAGTATCTTGTGTAATGCGTAACGTTACGCACCAGAGTTAAGGGATCCCAACAATATCCAAACCTTCCTTTTGTACCTGTTCATTTGATTGTACAATAGTCGTGTGTGTGTTTAGCATTATACATATTAAAGTTTTTAAATATGAAGCTACATCTCAAAATGCCTGCTGTAAATAATACGGGTAGTTTTATTTCATATTAGATCGCCCACGATGATGCGTACAGTTTGCCTTTATCTGAAGTTGACATTGACATGATGAAGCCTCACGAGATTCTGCTTATATCATTTTATTCCAATTGTATCAAATTTTCTGTTCGCTTTTGCTTCACCACTGTTTTTATTCACTGATTATAGGTCTAGGCTTTTTCTATATTGTTTAGATTTTTCGGTATACCGATGCTTAGATATAAATAACTTTACTTAAATTAAATTGATACACTCCTGCACTGCAAATAATACTGGAAACTGCCGAAACAAAAATTGGGGAAGGAAATCAATCCATTAAGAAAGGAAACATTTATTTACACGCAAGATAATTTCTTAATTAAATCTACCGTAAGTAGCCAGAAATGATCCGTTCTGTCACAATCAGCCAAGATCAACGTTAAATTTCCCTACAGATTACTTTGATTTATAAAAAACCAACCACTCAAGAAACACTGAATTTTTTTTGACTGACAATTTTTTAGGTGCATGCATCTTAGAAACACTTATTTTCATTAGAATAAAAGCATTGTATTCATCAATTGAAGAAGATAAGTGTGTTTGCATTTAATTTAAATAATCTTTCACTTGAACGAGCATATCCAAATGAATACTCCGTCACTTTTTCTAGGCTCCATTTTTAAAACAAAGTTTTCTACTTTCTCCTCCACTTTTCCTCTTTAGTGATTGTAAGAAAAGTAAAACATGAAGAAAATGCATCATTAAAGCAGCACATTATACACATGCATGCACAACATTTTGAATTTGTACGTTAACAAGGGAGAAAGTGAACGTAAGTACGTGCTACATGTTTTGCGCATTAATAAATAATAGCATTCTGGAGTCTAGTAGGACGTGTACGTGTGAAAAAGACAGATCTGCTAGGAATACAATAGCAAGGAATAAAAATAATCATCATGCAAATGCATTTTTATGTCTTGTCTGTCTGAATATAAGTAAAACCAAGTAGAAACGAATTGATTGAGCCTAGAGCTCAAGTTGAGTGCAATATCTCTTTTCTGATAAAAATGTAAAAATGCTTGCATGTTGAATGCACATACACTACTGCTTTTAACATTACATTGTTTTTTCTTTCCCCTCTTTTTGTCTCCAACAAGCTCATTGAAAAGAAAAGTAAGTAGCTTTTTTTCTACTACAATAACGAGTAAAAAAATAACGAATGTTACAAGTTGATAAGTATATACACATACCCGCGTAACCGTAATGCATTTCCATATCTATCTAACCATAACCATGTCACATCTATTAGATTGTTTCACGATTCCTCGCACCACATTTGCATACGATTTTCTTATTTTTTTCTCTTACTTACCAAACTTAGCAGTATCAACTCCTGTGCTCGCTTTGAATAATATAATGTTTCCATGCTTCAAGCAACCCGGTAAATTATGCCTATGTGAACGTGAATTTGGCAGGATAAAAAAATATTCAGGGGAAAAAAAAGAAAGAAGCTCATCACCGTCAACATTGCATCGTCTTCATCATCATTATTATTATCATCCCCAACATTTTTTCCCTTTGCTGCGGTTCAGTTCAGTGTTGCTACTCTCTTCTTGATCATCATCATCATGATCGTGTCTTGATGCGTTGTTGCTGCTGATGATGCTGATCATCATCCCCCAAAAAAAGTTTGGTCTCCAGTGAGGCAGATATACATATCTCTTCAAGTAGTAGTAGTAGTACCTAAATAATATGTAACCACTGAATACTTTATAGCAGCAGCAGCAGCTAAATATTATACTGGTTGGTTATTTGTACGTAAATACTCATTCCCCTGTACTTTGTCACTAAAAATCTGCATATCTACCATACATCTCTATAAAAAATGTATTCTACTTTTAGGAATGCTGCCCGTGATGTGATCAATTTTGTAGCATGCATGCCATGCAAAATGAGTATATAGATACACGCATGGTTGTACATGAACAAAAACTCTGGTGAAACAAAAAAAGAACATATTATACTCACATACCTACTGTTATTATGAATTACAGATCATGTGTGTATGCATATCTCACATTGCCATATTTTACTCTTATTTTAAATTCACGAGTTTTACATTTTTATATCAAGTTGTACAGACATGTAGTGAACCAGGAAGGAAACTGGCTCAGGAGAAAATAAACTCGGCAAATTGTAACTAGGTTTCTCATTAAATTTTAATTTCGGGTACGTGTCGGG
>JAHZMZ010005493.1:0-28837 GCA_027743805.1 Lepidocyrtoides sp. E14
TCTTTCTTCGTATTTTTCTTCTATTTGATTTTCTCCCTCGAAGAACCAACCACCAACACATACTATTCCACTCCATTTACTTATGCGGGGAATTTTATTTTTAAAAGACTGCGTGTCTCCTTTGCCTTGTGTAGAAGGCCTTCAGGGCTGAAGCCTGACTTTCCTTTTTGACTGGAAACTTTTTTCTCGCTTCTTCTGACTCCGTCTCTCCAAATAAACGTATGAAACAGTCAATGCAAAAAAAGCAAGGGTTGTTGAGGGAAGATGATATCAACGAGATACGATGTAGCAAGAAATGTGATTTTCCTCCTCCTCTTCTCCCACCTCTTCTTCTCTTCATTTCAGTAAATATTTTGTCGGAAAGAAAAAAACTCTATTGTCATCACATCACATCATCATCATCATCATCAGTCTCCGGTTTCCTGGAAAAAAAAATTTGGAAGAATGGAGAGGAGTTGACTGTATGATAATAGCAAGGTTTATATTTCCTTCCCCTGTGTGTGTGTGTTACTCGAGTGGGGAGAGCATTATTATTGCATTGTCCTCCTAAATCTATCCACTCCGTATTCTAATAGCCAAACAGTGCGTTTACCTTTATTCTGTCTCTTTCTTTTCCCACTGATCTACTACCGGGTTAATACAAGATATATATAATATACAAAAAAGGAGCTATATTTATTTCCGAGGAAAATGGGGAAAGGAAGAGACAAAGTAGATATTTAGGGTAGTAAAGTACTACAAATCACATTGGAAGTCTATTACCACTACCATCATCCTTATCCCCCAACACCAACCTTGGTTTGTTGAGTAACTTTTCAGAGTTCATTGTCCGTTGCCTGAAGGTTTAAAAAACAGAGCTTGTCTAGTAATGTAAAGTAAGCTACATATAAAAGCGCCATCAAAAAAATGCAGGTGTTCTCCCTTGCTGATATGCTGAGTGTCAGGTTCAGGTAGTAAGTATTGTGCCTTGTCATCACATCTCATATCATCATCACAAGATCATCATTATCCCCTTTCTTCACAAAAGTAACAAAATAGCTTATTACAAGGCCTTTATCATCAACATGCCTTCTTCCTCTTGCAGAATGTGCACACTTACCTCCATGCATGAACCATTTGTTGTCATCTTTCTCCCCATCGTAAAGTAGCAGTAGTAGTAGTAGTAGTAGTGGTATAATGCCTTCTCTTGGAAAGAAGAGATCATTATCATGATCATCATCTTTTCTCGCGATAGTATTATCTCTCGCCCCAGCTACTACCTCACTTGCTCTCTCTGCTGATGATGATGCTGATGCACTGCGTAAATTGAGTTTTCTCCCAGGAAGAAGTTGGTGGAAATTTCGAAGAAAATACTTTTCCAGTTTGGGTATATACTCGTAAAAAAACAAGGTAGAAATAAAATGAAGCATGCATGCAGGTTTCTTGCTGCTACTACAATGTACTAAAACTACTACTGTTACTTATTTTGTCTCTTTATGATCTCCGTGACTATGCATTCTGCCAGATAAACCTGGCGAGCATAGTTGCACTTTCAGCAGAAGAGAAGAGGTTCATTAACACACACGAAGAAGCTTGCATGATGCGACCATAACCGGATATTTCTTGTATACGACGACGACGTAGGGTAAAGTTGTAATAGACAAGTTTGTATGTTTGAATATACATGTATCCAAAAGTTCAATATTTAGTTAGTTGAATGCGTACAATACATATACATATAGGCAAATAAGTTTGTAAGCGAGTAAATAATTGAACACTTTCTTCATGAAAAAAATAACTTGAAAGTGTATCTGTATTGCACTGCAGCAAAAAAAAATATGAGAAAAGGAGAATCGTTATACAGTCGTAAATGGAGAAAGTTTTTTTTCTTCTCTTTGTGAATTCCAAGTGAGAGAGAACGCATGAAAATGAGGAACAAGAGAAAAAAATGGAAAATGGAGGAGGAAAAAAAAAGATTTTTATGCATTTTTCTTCGAGGTTGCACAAGTAATATTAACAAAAAAGAGACCATGTAGTAGACTACCACAAAGACAAGACGGTAGACAAAGTAGACGATGTAAAAAATATATAATATTGAGTTTTTCGGGACAACGGAACGGAAACACGCAAATCCTTAGAAATGAAGTATAAAAAGACTTGGAACATTCTTTTTTTGCCTATTTTAAAAAGTAAAGGTTGATATTGGATATTATCATACACACATGTGAATTTTTTTTAGTGTATATGCCTATTTGCATTATGCATATTCAGTAGCAGTGGTGAATATGAATATATAAGGAAGAATGTAAATTGAGAAGGACGACGAAAAATGTTTAAAAAAAGGGTTCGAGATGGTTTTGGTGTTATTCGGTATATCTTGTGGGGGAGGATAATACGGAGCATTATAAAGATTACGGGAGTGGAAATCGACAAGAAAGATTTTCCCAGAGGAGAAGACAGGAAAATGCAGGGGACGAACAAAGTGTGTGTGTGTATAAGAGACAGTGGGTGGAAAAGATGAGAAAAAGCTGGATAAAAATGTGTGTAGGAGTATAGGAAGGAAAAAAGACGGAAGTAAAGTAGACCGATTATATAAAAGTATCCCATGCCTAATATCCACTGCACATGCTGCCGCTGCTGCTGCTACTGAAGCGATATTATTATAAGCAATTTTTGTAACATCCTCATCCTTTTCTTGTGGTTTGGCTGGATTTGGATTTTCAGAATGTGTGAGTGTGTAGGAGTTGACTAAAGTTGTCGGCGATTTTGAACAAAAAAATGAGGATGGTCCTTGGTCGGAGAGAAAGAAATAACAAAGTTGAATAGCTTTATTTCAGTAGATTTGCTACTACTCTGGCTTCCAGAATATTTATATGCTTTCACCACGTAAATTTGAAAAAAGAGTGTACGACAGGGAGTCAATATACTTATGAATTTTTAACCCTTTTCACAATGTGCAATTGCTGCAGGTACACTTTGTTTGATATTCTTTACTGATATGTATATTTGATGAAATACGAGACGTTAACAACTTTGAATGTAACGCACTTTGCTTTTTCCGTGTCAACCGTACAAATGGCATAGAGTGGTTGGCTGCGTTGCAGTACGCTTGTTAGTCTATTCAAGTGCATAAACTACAAAAATGATGGTGACGGACTGTCGCTCAATTTCTAATGCAAACTCTTACCATATTCCCCTTTCCTACATCACGATGACTAAACCTGATTTGCTAGGACCGCTAACAGCCAGAAATAAATCCTTAGCGGGATAAAAATTATACAATTTTTCATTTTGTGTTCAATGCCAAGTGCAGTTTAGTAATATAGAGGATGGGCAACAACTTAGGAATATACGCAAATATTTGAAATGATGATATTTCAAACAGCATATTATGTGCATAGACACAAACATGCAGCGTGTGCAATCGCATGCTATAATATACACAATAGTGACTAATGACAAAAATGTTTGGCTGGTGTAAAGAAGGAAAGAAAGAGGAAACAGGCGACAAAGTGAAAGTTGTTATTTTTCCGCTTCGTTACTTCGTTTAGTCAGATGCACTAGACACTTGAGCCAAAACCACTGCTGTTATTGCATTTTGCTGTGCTGCTGTCAACACTATTACACATAAGTCTATACATAATTCCACTGTTGTGGTTTTGGTTTTTTTTTCGAGACAAAACACAATGTGGTAATTAGAAACTGGAGAAAAACTAATGATGCTCATGTGGTGTCTCGCTCTTTTGTTCCATTCTTTTAGGCATTTTTGTCACATGTCACTGGAGAACACGACCACATAAGAGGAATCCATACTGGGACGAGGACAAACACAAAGTTGGAACGAACGGAACGAAATAATGAGAGAAGAGAAAAAATGGTTGATGGAAGGCAAGAATGAAAGAAGAAAGAAGCAGCAGTGGGGTGAAATGAAGTGAGCAGCTGTTGCCGCATTATCGTCATCATTGCTCTCTTTTTCTCGCAGTAGGGTTTAATATGTAAGTGCACACATGTGAAAAAAATCAAGAAGAAGAATGATAGAAGGAATAAGGAATGAAAAAGAAAATCGAAATGGAGCATATTTTTTATTATGAATTTTTTTGTGCAGAATGAAAGGGACAATGCGTCGTTATTGGAATGGCGGTGGTGGCTGTGGCCGTTGGTGGAGAAGTGGACATGAACATTTTACTTATCAAAGCGAGCAGCAGTTGACACTGTTATTCTTCACCCTGGCCACATTTTTATTTTTGCCTGTTGGTGGCCGTTTTGATTCGCCGCCTACAGTAATGCAAATAAATGATGAGCAGATGATGATGTCCATGATGAGTGGAACAGGGAATTCGTTGGCATCCTCCTCCTCTGCTTCCTCCCCATCCATGGTACTGATAAACTATTCTGGTCCACAGCCGTCAGACAAGTTTATTTCTTGTCACTTCAACCCCGGCTGTTTTTGCAAGTACGACCAAAAGACAGAGATTTACGACGCGCTCCGTACCCTCTGGCAACTGGTTGGTTTTAACGAAACGAGCTTTTTCCGAGCGGTGGCTGTGCTCCAGCGAGAAATACGGAATGACCCCACAACAACTTACTTTTTCCCAGAGAGTGATCTCCCCAAACTTGCTCAACTTTTGGTCAACTCGACACAACAGAGTTGGTCCAATAGCTACAACAGTCATCATGCCAGGCCACTAGAGTCAGGGCCAATTTTTGAGTTTGTCTGCCTAGCCGTCCCGATGGCTGTCATTCCAACGGGTGAGTATATACACATGTTAAAAACTTTGCTATTTCACTGAACTAGTCTATTTCAGTACTACCAGCAGTAGAAGTAGATGATATTTATTGCTCAAGTGATATTATTCAATTTAGAGGAAAGCGATTTACTGATTTTATTGATGAGATTACTAGATGGATATTATAGCACAAGCACATATTGAAATTGAGAGAAAAGGGAGGGAAAAGGTGAGTAAGATTACTGTTTGAATGAAAGTGAGAGATAGCTTGTGCAACTCACCGTGCCATTCTCAAGTGTGTCCTACTACAACATGGCCGCTAGCTATACACAAGTTGCATACCCACACACAATATAAAATAAAACATAAGTTTTTATAGTGGAGATATAGATAAGTAGAAAGTAGATTGATTTTGATCTGAGAAGAAAGTGGTCGTTCAGTAGAATGAAAAAGGAAACGATACGTGTAGGGAAATTGCAGGAGAGAGAGAGAGTAAGATGAGAAGCAACTTAATTGGTTAAGGTGCAGTCAGCCAGGATTACTTGTAGTGGAAAAGGTATATTGACAATTGAAATAAAAAAAAGAAGCTAGTGATACGGAGAAAACCACATGCAAACTGAAAAGAAGTAAGGAAGAAAAGGATGAAAAAAACTGTGTGTATTTGTAAATAGGTAGATACATGGATGGATTTGTGGGGCAGGACAGAAAAGAAACTTGTCGTTCATGTGTGGTGGGACGATTGCCAATAAATCCTACAGAAAATGTGTCTGGATTGGGGATCTTAATTAATTTTGGAAAATGGACTACATACTTGACTACATTTCTTTACTTGAGAAAATTAAAGAGTATGTACGGTGTAGTAGGTTGAGGGAAGATGTGTAAAGAAGGAGGAGGGTAAATTGGGATAAAACTTACATGAACAACTGTGTATATGTATTGCACTGCTTGAAGCTGGGAATCGGAATGGGGGTGAAGAATGAAGTAAAATTTATAGCCATCTGGATCGTCCAATGAAACAAACAACGTGATGGTTTTATGTGGGAATTAATTTTGGATAGTATTAGCAGCATAAAAATGTATACAAACTACAGCTAAAATAAGTGTGCGGTGATGGTGTGTTGTCGTTTTTTGTAGATTAATTGGCAAGACAGTGCGTTTTATTTTTCTTGGAATTTTTCTCTCTCTTTGCCACAGAATACACTACCCATGGACTGATTTCTCATGTGAGTGTGACAGGGTCCGAGTTGGGAATGCTGGATGGATCAGCATTTGCTGGTTTGGAAATACAAAATATCCAGCTCTCAAGAGACTCGCTCTATTTTATTTCAGAGTATGCCTTTAGGTAAAAAAATGGATAAAAAATTATAACTGAAATTGACCAGCAACAAGGTAAAACCAACAGAAAATATTAAGTTTCTTTAATACCCCCACATTACCTAATTTCTGAATATATAGTTCTATGGGAAACTCCCTGACTGTTCTTGACTTGTCCGCCAATTTTCTCGATGAGATCCCATTCACTGCCTTTAAAACACTGGAGGTTTTGGAATGGCTTAATCTCGGCAAGTAAGTATTTTTTTTTTTTATTCTTAATATTTTTACTAAAGAAAATTAGAAAAAAATGTTGAAAACTAATTTACTCAGCAAAAATATTTTTCTTACTTTTTTTATCCTCAGCAACTTACTAAACTCAGCGATAGGAGAATGGTTCTCTCTTCCAAAATCAATTCGCCAACTAAGTCTATCAGGCAACTCGATTGATACTATTCCACACAAAATGTTCTCCTCCTTTGGTCGCCTCGTTTGGCTTGACCTAAGCTCCAACTTTCTCCGTAATCTCAGTCACGAGCAACTCCCTCCAAGTCTTCAGGTACGTTTTGTACACAAAAAAAGAACTTGCTTTTACACACCACACTCGAATTTGTCATGCTACTTTCATTATTTGCGAAATTTCATGTTGCAAAACACCCCATAAGATTTCATGTCCTGCTGTCGTACAAAAAAAATACATTACACATTTCATGTCTACTATAGTTTCTCTCAGAAAACTAGTTTACTCATCATATCATCATCACCGTCACCAAAAGAATATTTTTCTGAACATGCACTTTCATTCCCGTGCAATGTACGCTTTGCACGTTTCTTCTCACTGAAACTAAAGTGAACTAGCAAAAAAATGGAATTAGGTGATAGTAATTATTTTGATGATAGTGATGTGATGACTGCAGTGATTTGATGGCTTCAAAGGAAAAAAAAATCTGGACAGATAACCAGCGAAAATGATATGATTGGATATCGCACGAAAGCATCATAACATTGCCATTCGTGTTTCACCATCAGAAAAAAAGCCAAGTCTTCTACAGCGTGCATAAAAAATCAAATACTAATAAGATAACTTATGCCAGTATACAGGCATCAGCATACTTTTGTGTTTTTTTTGTCTGTGTGTGTGTGGGAGAGACGAAATGGATTGGTAGTTTTGGTTGGTGGTAGTAGTAGCAGTGATGGTGGCGGTGTGATGATGATTGATATGGATTGAACACGAAGTTTTCACTAGGAAAAAGGGAATAACATGCAATACTCAGCGAAAAAAAAAATCTATTTCTTTTGAACACGATGTACGATTATCGCTATGCCTGGCCTTTTTTATTATTATTTTGTAGACTTTGATTCTGATGAAGAATCGCTTCCAGCATTTTCCCGTTGGCGTCTTTCATCTGGATTCTCTTTCGTGGCTGATGCTCGGCGGGTGTTCCATCGACAAAATCCCTGTGGAGTGGCCCAGAGGCGCGTTCCCTCTCCAGATGAACCAGATGGACCTCACAGAAAATTCTATTCAGGTCAGCTTTGCTTCCATCATCATTAGTAGTGGTAGCAGTAGTAACAGTGGAACACTGATACTGATGAGCATGATATGAAACATTAATACGATATGATACGACGACCAGCTACAAAGTACTACACTGCAAGTGAAGTGTAAAGTAAACTGAAGATGCGAGGAAAAAAATGATGAGTGGTGGGATTTGGAGAAGTAACGTTCCTCCAATCTCCTCCACTTGTAAAAGTGCTTGTATTATATATCTATGGCATGTTACTTATGTTCACCCTCCCTCCCTCTTATGCTTTAATTTAATTTTCCATGCAATAATGTTGTAACAAGAAAAAGTTTATCAGAGTAAGTATACCGGGTGGTAGTGTTACCAGAGTGAGTGAATGAATGTCTGTCGGTCTGTCTGTTGGTCTGAAGAAGAAAAATGAATGAAACCAGTGAATAAGCTGAAATAATGCGTATTAATTTTTTTTCTCTCTGACTGACGAAAAACCATCCTGTCTCTGTTGTCTACTACAAATAATAATAATAATAATAATGCTGTTTCTAGAACTGGCCAAAGCGACCGTTTGGAGCTCAGCTGACAGTACTAGACTTGGACGTGAGTAAAAATTACGTACAAGTGTTGCCAGCTGGTTCATTCCACTCGATGAATTGCTTCCGTCTCTCTCTTGGATACAACCGAATCCACAGGATTGATCCGGATGCGTTTACAACTCTTGAAGGGAGCCTGCAGTATCTTAACCTGGAGAACAATAAAATGCCAGCAATTCCATGGACTGCCATGACCAACTTGACCGCTCTCATGCATCTCTATGTCGGATCTAATCAGCTCTCTGATGAGGCTGTTGGATCCCCTGAAGGTGAGTCTTTTTCAACTGCATATAGCATTTTACTGGGGCAAGCCGAAACTGAAAAAGAAAATGATTTTTTTACCATAAAAATATTCAAAGCAAGGTTATGCTTGCTTGTGAAGAAATAATCCGATTTTCTCACGAAAAGCGTACGCCTGAAATGTCCAAATTTAAATTGGAATAATAATATATTTTCAGTTCAACGGAAAACCCAATTTCCCATTTGAGCGAGTAACTGAAATGTGTTGTGTTGGTTGATACTTTTATGTAGATGTTGGTTCAATTTTCTACGATTCCTTCATTATGCTCGTTTGCCACCAGCTTATAACTGCGTAGCTCGACAATGAATCAAATAATGAACAAACGAAACAAAAATAAATCAAATCGCCCACTCACTCAACTCGTTTACTCCACACAGCCACCACGGCATATGTCGTGTTTTGTCAAACTACCACACAAAAACTACACACAGAGGGTACACAAACGAATAGACCAAAAGTGTATTTAAAGGAGACAGTTTGAGAGAATACGCGACACAATTTGCATTTTTGATAATGATCAGATTATAGAGCTTGCGAGTAACGGAATTTAATAATGTGCGAGCACAAAATTGAGTCTCTAAAATCCTCTGATCCCGAAAACTGGCAAATAATATAATAAGCTTGTTATATTGTTTGTATTTCTGTTGTTGGTACTTGGTACGTCGAAAAGTAGATTTTATTTTGGTAAACGAAAGTGTTCACTAAAGAGCGACATCCGACATGGGGGAAAGTAGACAGTATGTCTGCAGTTGATAAATGGCATTTTACTCTCTGGAATCTCCATTTGTATGTTGGTTTTTGATAAAATGAGAATAAGCAGAGTGAGAGAGTAATATGGTTAGTACGAGTACGCCTTGTTTATTTGCTCAATGACGATTGAATTGGTGATGTCGAGTTTGGATGATTTTTTTATCTGATCAACAACAAAAGTAACAAAATTTCTATGCGTATATCCCCACTTTTTTGGTTTTTTTGTTACTTTAGTGGGAAAAGACTGTAAATTAACTTACTTGGGACTGAATGGAAATCAACTGACACGGGTACCCCGTCGTTTGCTTGCCCGCTGTTCTAATCTCCGTCACCTAAACCTCGGCTACAATCAAATTGCTCATTTGGACGATTTAGCGTTACTCACAACGCCGACCAACAAAGCCAGTTATATTAGCAGTGGTGGTAGTAGTACTGGTGGTGGTGGTACTCGTCTCAAGAAGCTGAGCACTCTGGTTCTCAGAAATAATCCCATTTACTCGCTTGCTTTCTCTGGAACTGGAGCTGGTGCAGGATCCCATCTTCTACATCATCATCACCACCATCACCAGAACCAACAGCAGCATTATCATCAGCATCATCAAAATAATGGCGTGAATGGTGGTGACCTCAATGGAGATAACATTATTACTAGTAGTAGTAGTAGCAAAAATAACAATGGAGGGATTACCGGTGGGATGATGGACAATTCAGTGGAGTCTCTAGGAATTATGCCAGCCTCTTCCTCAAACACCGCTACAGCCGCTGCTGCGGTTTACCATGTTCTTCCTTCAATTCCAAATGTTTTCCGTACAGAAGCATTTCCAAATTTGTATGAGTTGAGCCTAAGCTTTTGCCAATTGTCCGGAGAGCTGGAACCTTTTCCCTCGTTACCGCTGACCAATCTGGAGATCAGTATGGGGCTCAAAAGTGCTACTACCGTGACTCCTCACATGTTCCAACAGTTGAAGGATTTGGAGTGGTTGGCACTTGACCACAATAGTCTTCAAAGTGTCAGGTAAAATAATAACAAGGTTTTAAGACAGTTTTTATAGTGAATTTTGGTGTAAAAAAAATGAGGCAATTTATTAAAAGCGCAGTTTACCATTACAAAACGTTTTATACGCACTCATTGCACACTGAAAATTGTTGCGTTCATTTTCTCGTATTCTTCTCCTTTCCATTCAATTTGTTTCATTTCATTTTTCACACCACTCTCTTATTGTTGTTCTTTTGTGCAGTGAGTACAGTTTTTACGCTAACCGTAATCTGACATACGTTAACTTGGAGTGGAACCGGATAGAAGTGCTGCCTAGACAAATGTTCCATCCAGACATTCACCAGTCCATCTCGCAAGTTCGTCTCTCCCACAACAAGATTGGGAGCATTTTGTCAGAGTCATTCCTCTCCTTTCCGGCCATTTATCTTGACTTGAGCTACAACTCAATCCAAACTGTGGAGCGACAGGCGTTTTCCATTCACACTGGAGGGGCTGGTCGTGGCAGTGCCACTTTTTCGACAGAAGAAACATCATCCTCACAAAAAAATGATGCTTCATCATCTTCTTCCTCTTTAGAAACTTCAAATGATTCTAGTAACAGCTCACCACAGGCAGACTTACTTTCATCCTCGTCATCATCCTATTCCACCCTTCCATTCTCAAGTACATCCCGTCCCGGTCTTAATCTTTATCTGAACCGAAACCGACTCACTATGATGAAGCCAAATGCTCTCTCCCTGGAAAAGTTTGCCCTGGTCGATTTAAGCTACAATCAACTGGTCGCATTCAATTTTGACACTTTCTCTCGCCGCACGCTCCTAGGCGGTTTGAACATAAGCCATAACAGTATTGAACGGGTTGTTGTGCCAAAAGGAAGACGATTTGTACTCAAGTTTTTTGACTTGTCCCACAACAGAGTACAGTATAGGGGTGGAACAGGAGCAATGCTTTCTGTGTGCCCCACCGATCTCCTCGATTTCTCGTATAATCGACTGGAAAGAACTGACTCGAGATTATTCCCTACAAACTGCTCCCTCAGGGTAAGTGCACACAACTAAAAGCTAGTGCAAAACAGACAAATCGATAATCATCACTGTCATAATCAAAAATGAATAGAGCTAGAGCTGCTGCTGTACCAATACTCACAGCTCAATGCCTATTACAAACTTCATTCCTGTACAACATGCCTTGTAGTAGACGTAGTATCATCATCCTTTCCTTAATACGTACACGCTTTTTGTTTTACCTTCACTTTTACCTCTCATCTAAAATTAATGCTCAAGTGTGAAAAACCTGTCATCATAATAAAAACCAAGTAATTTCCTCTTGTCCACTTTCACTACTATTATTATTAATCTTACAACAACAGCAACGGTAGTAGCAGGAAATGATGTTGTCAGTACTGTACCAAGGCTCATAATTTTCAATGCGTAAATATTGCACAATGAAACTGTTTACACTTTTATGCATACCTCTATAACAATTTTGTGTGTGCTTTCCCACAATGGGAGGTGTGTAACATGTAATTTTACAAGTTGGTTTTTGATGGGGACGAAGCTCCATAGCTGGAAGGAAGAACCCATTCATTATTTGTCTGGAAAAAACATCAATATCTTTATTGCATTCTATTTGAGCAGTAGCGTTTTATTTTCATAATATTCATTCATATGTCAACAAATACAGCGATGAAATAATAGGGCGGAAACAGGAAATGAAGTTTTTGTTTCATTTCGTGTCGTCGCCACACTTAATAAAGTTTGCATCGGGGAATGAATAAAGTATTCAATTTTATTTCAATGCATTTGTAACAGTGCACGCATAACGCATATTATTATATGTATGCATGCCATGCCACGAGCGAATGCAGAAAACATTTTTTATGAAAATTATAAAGAGTGTGTTAAAAAGTAAAAAAAAATCTGATTACATAGGCGTGTTCTATGTTAAAGGAGCATTTTATGTCAGCTTTTATTACGCATTCCAACAAATAGTTTTTTTTGAACAAATGTACGCATAATACAATGTTACTTTTTTATTGTGCAGCAGACTACACAAAGTATGTATGTCTTTTGAATAGACTTTTTTTCTAATGTCATGTTTGGTTCACGTCAGTGCGTAGTATAGCAGTTCATTACAGTTGGATCACGTACTCTTGAAACTTTTAAGAAAGTCAAGCGACTAAACGAAATATCTGTCTGGAAACAAATAGGCAATCGCGGCAGTTTACTTACCAAGTAGCTTGGAGAAATACGTACAAATAAAAATTGCATGGAATGTACAGGTTGTTTAAGAAAGGGAAACGAAATGAACTTTAGACTTCCCGTCACTCAGCAAATGTCAGAGATCTGCTCCTGCTGCTGCTTCTGCTACTGAAGAAAAAAAAAGATTCTGATTGCGATTGTGAATGAATTTTTGTAAAGAGAAATCCAACCAGGATCGCAGGATCAGACAGTAGACAAGTTCAGCTTTTAAAACTTTTTTTTTTCTTGTCAGTCTGTAGAATCTGCTCAAATGAAGTTCACTGAGGATCGAAATCGGATCCTTAAATTTTTTTTTGTATTCTACGCAACTTTCGGGCTGTTCATATAGAGCAAACGCTAGGGGCAATGATTGTAACTACAACAGAGTAGCCCCCAAAATACGTAGGCATTCATATGTACGCGCACGGCCCTAACTTTTCATAAGCGTTCATTGACTTTCACTTTTCAAGTTTTTCATCCTTTTTGTTCTTTCTTTGCCACTTTTTCCAAAGTATTCATTTCTCGGTTCGTTAGAAATTATATTTTTGTTGCAAGAAACATTTTTTGTTCAATGCTTGATAAGTATCGTATACGTATGCAGTATAGTAGGCGTATAGCACATATGGGGTGAAGTGGCACTTGTTACTTACCATGTTTGATTTCCATTCTTTTTCATTGTCACACAGGAGGTAAATTTGAATGGAAACTTTATCACAAATTTGGATCCAGAGAGTTTTACTAATTTACGTGATTTGACGGTAAGTTACTATTCTTGTTTTCAAACTTTTCAACATTTTTTATGCAAAAATTGTCATGTCGCGCGCTGGAAATCCTTTACCAGAAACAAATGGAGCGCTGTGCGTAAAACTTGTGAAACAAAAGTAAACGTTGAAGATCCCAACTTGGGATGCTTAATTTACCAGTCTATTCTTCTAAAACAAAATATGTATTCAGATAACTAACTCAGAGATGATATTGCATTGTGAGAATTGCAAATGCAAATGTAGAAATGAGACTGTTGAATTTATTATGAAAATCTCATTTTCTCATGGAGTCACCGGGCTTGTCTTTTCGACGATGGAAAAAGAACGGCTGTGTATTTATGTCTATGCAGTAGCGAGTCAATTTGTAGTATTATCTTTCTTTTTGATGTGTAAAGTGTCATATAATATATAAGCATGTAAAGTAACTGCAATAATGCTATTATGTTACACATGGCATTTCATTTATCATCATCATCAGCCAACTAATTTCTCTATGCTTGTTCATTCATAGGTTCTCCATCTGAGCAATAATCAGATCTCTTTTGTGCCAGAGATATTGTTCATCCGCAACTCGAAACTGAATTACCTTGACTTGTCGAGAAATAAGATACGTTCCCTTCCACGGGATGCTCTGGTAGGAAGCAGCGTGGAAACACTGAAACTGGGAACAAACCAATTTGTCAATCTCCCAGTGGGCGCTTTGTCCCAGGTAATAATACATAATGGAATTAATTATTGCAAATTTATTAGTGTCATTACTACTACTGCTTTTGTATTATTTGGTGTCTCTATTTTTGTACAAAATTCTAAATTAGATTCCTAATGTATTTCTTGCAATTTTGCTTTCTCACACTCACTCCATCTCTATATCACTCTCTCTCTCTCTACAGCGAAAAATTAATTTGTTTTCGATTTCATTCTTCTACTTTCATCAGGTCTCCCGCCGACTTCGAAGATTGGATATGTCTTCAAATTCACTGGAGCATTTGGACAGCACCATGTTCGAACCAATTGCTGGACTGATTCATTTGAACCTGAGTTTTAATAGGCTAACCATTCTACCGGACAATGCCTTTGCCAATTTAGCCTCACTCCGGGAGCTGGATCTCAGCAATAATTTGCTCCGTGCCAACTTCAAGGTAAATAACACATTAATTCAAAGATTTTCTTTTTTTTTCTTTGCGTCTGCTTTCAAGTCCGAAAACTGTCCTCTTCTAGCAAACCAAACACGAACACAAGGCACCGTAAATCGTAATAAACCTATACATGTGTAAGTATATACAGCAGTACACACAGCAGGCAGTTTCCGAACTACCTACAGTTTTTCCGTCCACCTCGATTTACATGTCTTCAAAGTGGAAAATCAAAGGATACGAAAAGTCAAAGAAGAGTATTACGGGGTCTCTTTCTCTCTCTCTCTCTTTCCATTCTCTGTGCTGCCTTCTCTCTTGAGACCACTTCATTTGTCATGCTTTGTACACACTCTTCGAATTTACCATATCACCTCTCCCTCTCTCTCTCTCTTCCTACTCCCTCACTCACCCACACGCTTATGTACATTAGTCAGCAGTTTTTCTTCAGTCAACTTGTTCCTTTTTTATTAAAGCAACTTTTCTTCCTTCATCATCCCATTTCTCTTCATTCGACTTTATAAAAAAAAACAGTCGGCTTGTTCTCTTTTTATACTATTTTACTTCTTCCTCGTACAGAAAACACGACAGGGATGACTGATGGAATCAAGCAAACTTCCTGTCACATCTTGTCGTCCTTTTCCTCTTCCTCTTTGCATACCTCTACAAAAGTGCGCCAGAGAGAAACTCTTTCCTCCTCAAATTAAATCAAAGGTACATCCACCTCCCACACTGCATGAGATGTTTGTTCCAAAAAAAAACGATGAGAAAAAGAAAGCTCACGAAAACGAGTAGAAAGTCTAACGGCGGCTACGAGTGAAAACTTTAAAAGTCTCAGCACTTTTAAAAGTCTTTACTGTGCTCATTTCTCTCATCATCGTCTCATGCCATTTCATCTCTTGTTCAGTCAGACACACAGTCACATACACACACACACACACACACACGCATCAATATATTTACAGGTGAAAAATCCGAAACATGTATAAATTTATTATATCTTTTTTTGGGAATGTTCATAAGACACGTACGTAACCCCTTTCTCTCTTTCTCTGTCTCTCTCTCTCTCTCTTCATCATATTTCCATTTTCGTGCTTGCAGGTTTCTAAAATTTTCACTAGAAAGCTGTTTTTTGCTGAAGCGATTTCATTACGAATTCAAAGCTTTACAGCAGCAGCAACAGCAGTATGAAAAGCAATTCCCAATAGACAGCATATCAGCAGCCTTTTGAAGTGCCTTGCGGCCCTTGCTACCTATACAAGACTCGCACAAACAGTTAGGCAGATGGGGAGTTAAAAGAGAGGAAAGCAAAAGCTCTTCCATCTTGAATATTATGAGAGTAAAAATTTTCTGCTGGTTTTTGGTGTCTGATGTTGATAACCTTTTGCTCTCCTCCTCTTCCTTTTCATTTTAAAAACCAACAAAAAAAAAGATCTAAAAGCCGGCTGCTTTTGCATGACTACCTATATAAGATCATGTGTGCGTGGGTTTCTTAACGGTGAAGAGAAAAAGAAGGGTAAATACACATTGGCATATCACATAACCTAAAAAAGGTTATTTGATGTCCCGAGTTGTGAACCAACTCACCGCACATACCATAAACGCATATATCCAAAATACCTATCTGACATTGTCGTCATCACCATCATCATCATCATGGCAGTTTTTTATGAAACTGTTTATGTAGGAAAAGTACACGGTAATAAAAATGAAAAGTGCAATAAATGAAATATTAAATACAACCGACAATAATAAACGTCCATGAAAAAGAAGCCCAAGAAGACAAGGTAATAATGATTTTGCCATACGCTCATGGTAGTGTAAATTTTACTTGACTTTCATTGTTGAGTCTACACACAGACAAGGATAAAAGAACAAACACAATAATAATATGACAGCGACCTTTGCCTTGTGTGTCTTTTGTTCGGTACTCTTTACTACTACTACTATTACATATTACGATGAGCATTATCATTCTCATCACTCTCGCTATCATTCCTCTTTTGTAATGATGATGATGTGATGAAAAATAAAAAAAGAATAACAATAATGACTTTTACGACTTTCCTTTCTCCTTTTTTTGTGTACCTAGTGGTGCCTTATGCTATCGCTAAACACACAGAATTGTCTGTACATGGGAACTATGGAATATTTTTGACTGTAAACTAAAGCGCTATGGTATGGTGTCTATGTCTTGGGTCTACTGGGGGTATAGTAATAATAGCTGCGGAGCTGTCTCCAGAGAAGGGTGTACTTTTCACAAGTTTATACTACTCCTACTCACATAATAAAGCGGAGGAAAGAATAAAAGGGAGGAAAAATATATAATGTATAATGATGAAAGAGGAAAGGGAAGGGGAAGGATGCAATTAGCAGAATTGAACTTTAGAAGAAGACGAAAAAAATGTAAATATATAGCAAGAAAGAAGAAGGGAAAGGAAGATAAAAGTGGGAAAAGGGGAAATGTTAACTGGGAAAGAAAGAAAGCATCTTCTTGCCACGTATTCACCGTTTTTTTTTGCATTCAACCCGACAATAATAAACTTTTTTTTTCTCTCAAAGAAAGAAAAATAAACGACTAGTGTCTGCCTTCCTGCGTGTCTGTTTTGTGCTCCTAGACTAAAAAAAAAATTTTTTTTGGATGGTGAAGATCCTAAACGAACTGAAAATGCACTTTTCACTTGTTTTTACTCATTTTAACCTTTAACTCCATGATTTAGAAATGCTTGAACCTTCCTTTAAAATAAAGTTTAGATGTATAATATGGTGTGTGTTATGCCTCACATCCCAAGACGAATGATGCAATAAATGAGAAGGAAGAAGAAAGCAATGGGAAATGAATGAATAGTCTGCATTAGGATCTCTGGGCTTGCATTTATAAAATGCTGTTTGTGCATCAATATAAAAAACGCGTGTTGCTTTCACATTACATAATAATGCGTAGGAGTTTGAGCTAGCCAAGTTGAAATAGATATGTGTATTTACCTACACAGGTATATGGCCCGGAAAACAGATTTAAGCAAAAATGTGAATCTATCCATCTTTCCTCTATCTTTGCCTACCATGATGCGTAAGAAATACATTAGGATAATTTTATTATTCAATGGCATTTCAATGTTGGTTGTTGCTTCCACTTCCCTCAGAAGAGTTGATGTATGTATGTACGTAAGAACATTTATTGTGTTCAATGGAGAAAGTTAACTTTTACTTGGTTGATTTTTTTTTTTTGCTCCTTCAACTTTGCATTAGCCAGCTACATACCAACCACTGCTATTATTTCTTTTTTCGGCTGTTGGATAGCATAGTGATGAAATCCCTACGGCCAAGTCAAGTAATGACTAGACGATCTGTGATGATCTCAACTTCCCTTTTCTTCTTCTTCTTCTCCCTTTCTCTTCCCTTCTGTCTGCTGTTTTCTCTAGTGAACAAGTTAAAGGTTAGTCAAGCTGTGTGAAGACCCCGGCTTCCTTTTCTACTTCCGTTTTCCCTTTTACTTCTTGCTCATTCTCCTCCTCCTTCTTCTTCTCCTCTTGGAGTCTCCTCTGCAATGCAGCAGGGGCAAAACTGAAGCTACTGCAAAGAAGACTACTACGTACAACTCGCATTTACACAACACCACACACGTTGCTAAAAATTTGAAAGAGATTCGAAAAAAAGAAGGGAAGGGAAAGGCCAGTAAATTTTTGATGAGTTCTGAATTAGTCTCCGGCGTTAGAATTTCCTTTCTGGTGATGTAAACTCACTCTTCTCCTCTTTTTTGCCTAAATACACTACTGTGTAATACATAGGTACTCTGGCTTGACTTGGTGCTGGTCTTTTCTCCAGGTCAATATGCATGACATGCCATATGGCCTTTGGGTGAGTGAACATAAAAGGTGGCGGTGGAGTGGCATGGCGTGGCATGCTAGCTTTATAGTTCAGTACAACCAGCCCCACTACTACTACTACTAGTGTGTAATAAAAAGTGGATGACGACTACGATCATCTTTCTTTCTTCTTCGAATGTGTGTAAAAGTAGTCAAAGTAATGCTACACGATATGCCAGTAGTATTCATGCTGTATATAGTTTAGTAGTAGTAGCAGTAGTGACGGCAAGTTTTAGAATGAAATTTACCTATTTATAGAAGAGTAAGTACATTTTTATGGCAGTATTAGTATTGCCGGAAGAAGATATATCGTATGTGATATGGGTGTGTAGTTTTTACTGGTTAGTTATCCAAAATCCAACCAACAGAACACAAAACCAGCAATATTTTATGTATTTCGAATGAATGCCTTATGTTCCACCAACTTTTACACCAGAGCAGAAGAAGAAAGTTGTTTAAGGGTTGCTCCATACTTACTCAAGTGTGCATATAGATGTGCTGTATGTTGTACGTAGTAAAAAAAGAAAAGGAGATAAGGTGGACACTATATAAGTGGCTGCTGCATGCATGCATGGCATGCCGGCAGTAGTAGCGGATGTTATGATTTCAAAGTTGTAGCAGAAGTACATACTAGCAGATGATGCAGTAATGTAGTGGTTCTTTTCTTCATTTTATTTAGTAGCGTTACATGTAGATAGGTATACATGTTTAAAATTGGGGAAAGTAAGAGTTCATAAAATACACGCTGTAAAAACCCGTAAAAGTGCACTGTAGAGCATATGCAGAAAAAAAAATAAAGTTGAAAAAAAAGTTGTTAAAGAAAAAAAAGGTAAAACGATGTACATGTACACGTTCCTACCCTACATCATTTAAACGATCGGGTTATTTTTTTTGCTTTTGTAATATATATAGCTAATTATATATGGTTATATGGTTTAAACTTCACGTAAAAGTTGGCTTTAAAGTTGATCTTGGCCATCTTTTTTATACTTCAGTGAAAGGTGTTGCTGTTTCACTTTTACTACTGCTTATCTTCATTTTTGTAGTGTGTATTAAAAATAAAAATATAAAGTGGTCGTTGTTTCTACCTGTGCAAAAAAAAAGAATATCCTTAAGAAAAAAAATTACTTTTACTTTTTTGCTGGGCTTTTTGTGTATTTTTTATTTGCTTGTTGGTGATACAATGGTAGTGGAGGTGGTGGTAGTGGTTCACTGCGGATTCATCATTTTTAAATGTGGGTGCCTTGCTTGCCTTTCGTGGTGGTAGTGCAGCAGGGCGTCATCAGCAACAGCAGCAGTAGCAGAAATAGTACTAGAACGCAGCCGGTGGTGTTGATGATGGTCGGTTGGTTGGTTGGCTGGTGTGTGGAGTGCGGATGTTTGTTGTTTTCTTTTGTAAAAGAATAAGAAGCCCATCATGTTTCATTCATAAATCTTTTCGGAAATAGCAAACGCAAGGAGGAAGTAGAGAGTAAGAATATAAAAGTGAAAGAAAAAAGTAAAATAGTTTTTTTGGTAGAAGATTTTCTTCTTCTTGTTCGTGTTTTTTCCTTCTTTCTTTATGGAAAAAGATGAACATTTGGTAAGGACAGAAGAAGAACACACACACAGCATGTGTTCCATGATGGACGCGGCGAGTGTGTGTAGTTTGGTATTCATTTATGATGTTTTACTACATACCAGTAGTAGTAGTTGTACAACCGCTCTCTGATTTTTTCTCTCTCTCTCTGCTTCTTGTTTTGTTTGTTCTTTTTCTTCATCTCTACGGTTTTCATACTTTTATACATTACACCTTCTTGTTCTTGCACAGGAACTCTTCCACTTTCTTCCGAAACTAAAACTTTTGCGTTTGTCCAACTGCGGGATTCGTGTGCTGCCCATGTTGCCGCTTCCTCACTTGGTTTCGTTAGACCTGTCACGGAATGGGATGGAGGAGATCAAAATGCAAAGTTTGAGCTCGTTGACGAGACTGAGAGTGCTGGACTTGTCGGATAATGAGCTAGCAAGCGGTGGACTCCCTAGCTGGACTCCACTTACCAACTTGATCACGCTCCGAATTTCGGGAAATCCACTCAGAAGGTTTGTGTAAAAAGAATCATTTATGTATGCCTGTAGCATATTATTTTACAGGGTTTTTGGTCTTCATAAAAATATAGATACCTACATATGTATGTTTCCTTCTTTTATATTTACATTATTTGTTTTCTCTCTTCATTTTTGCAGCTTGACCAAAGATACTTTCCACGGTTTGGTCCGACTGGAAACTCTGGAAATGCTGGACTTGGGGAGAATGGATCGTTTTGATTCTGAAGTGCTTTCCAACCTCGTCAATTTGCGTAGTCTTGCTGTTGAAACATACCCAAATATTGAAAAGTACCGGTTTCGTTTAGGTAAGTAAATGGCACACTATAAAAGTTGATTCAGTTTTATTTTCTTGAAAAGTGGCAATTCTCTTACATATTTTTAAAAGGAATGGAAATGAAATTTGATGTTAAGGATATTATTACTGGGAGATAAAAAAGGGAACAAAGGTGTTGTCATTGTAAAGTTGGTACAACAAGAGAAGTAGAAGAAGGTGTTTTGTGTGTTAAAAGATACGTGACAGCACAAGCAGTAAAATGTAAAGAAGGGGTCCCCTGCCTAATCTAATTTTTTTCTCTGGAGACATCATTCAATTTGCATGAGAAGAGAAGAAAAGTAAGAGAGAAAGAATAGAAAAAAAAGAAGGGCAAACTTATGCTTTTATTTCAGTCTTCTTTCTCTCTTTTCTTTTATCCATCTCGTTTTTCAACAGGATATCGATTCGATTCTTCAGAGATAAATTTAAACTGAGCTGCTTGCTCCACTATCTTGAAATTCACGTCGTTTTACATTACACATTTAATATCACAAGAAAGGAAATAAAGGATGTAGTGGTGATGGTGGGAATGGTGAACAAGATAAACATATCCACTTTTATAAAAAAAATATATAATAGTAAAAGAAAAGATGTGTTAGCATTTCGCATGTAAAATGGAGTGTTTTTTATCTGTATCGATCGCATCACGTGCCAAATGTGTACTCGGTAAATACACATGCATATATGTGCCGTGTCACTACCACTACTACTACTACCACTACATATTATGCTGAAATCCTAGAGCTAATTTCCATCTCATCCTTTGTTCTCTCTTTTTCTTTTGCTATTCATTGCACGACTGTCTGCATTTCCTCTGTCGTTTTTTTCTATATTTTATTTTCTATAGGCGCAATCCTGTCAGGAATAGCTCATTTGGAAGAGCTCCGAGTGGAAATTAAAGAGCCTCTCTTGTCAGACCAGCTTCTCGGTGGGATTCACTCAAAGCTGAGAAGGCTCACAATTTCCGGGTCCAGCCTGAAAAAAATCGAGCCCAATGCATTCGACGGACTTGAAAACTGTTTTCATATGGATCTCACAATCAGTGGCACCGGGGTGGAGGACATTCCTTCGCGAATTTTTGAGTTGTTGCAGAATGCCGAATGGGCACGGTTTGATATCAGCGGAAATAAAATGAGTGGACTCGACTCGTCAGCGCTCTATCCTAATCGAAGTGTATGGTTCAGCAAAGGAACACGATTACTGCAAGGTAAAGTAAATAGAACGAAAAAAAAGTTCCTTTTTACTTGAAAAAAAATCTCTCTTTCTTTCTACTTTTTTTTCTCTGGTAAAAAATGACACGCGATCTAATTCTAGACCAGGGCATAGTAAAGTTATAAAAAAACCAACCAAGTCTTCTCACTCAACCATTTATAGTATGCTCCATTTACAGTATTACTTACACGGCAGCATTTTTTCCCAGCCTTTCTCTTTGTGCATCGTAGATTACCCAGACTTGCTTTTCTCCCTCTTTCAGTTTACCAGCACATATTGGCAAATCGTAAAACTTGTCGAGTTCATTTTTCATTACACTAATGGACTTTCACCGTACATTTTATACATATATATATGTGCACTGTAGCCATCACCGTCATCATGTTTACATCACTTTCTGCTAGAACAATGGAATGAACATGAAGGGAAAACAAAACGAGATATTTGTATGATGAGGCAATGATATTATGTGTGGCAGAGCAGTAGTAGCAGCAGCAGCAGGGCAAGTGCATGGATTAATTTCATCATCATCCTCCTCTCAGAAGAAAAAAAACAACATATCAATGCAAAAAGTAAATATCCTAAAGACCAGACCGGAGAACCGAGTTCTCTTGCAAATGTTACCACTTTACCCCTGCAGTATAACTGCGGTATCAGTGCACCGCACATACTGCATTAATATTATACTATTGTTCTACCGGTCAATAAAACAAAATGCAATGCCGTGCCGTGCTTTATTTTCATTTTCTGCAAATTTGCCGCTGCTTTCCCTGCTCTTGGTGTGTGTGTGTGTGGTAATGGTAATTTATCATCCTGATGATCAGCAGCACAGTAGTCGGTTTTGGTTTTAGCCTACGCCTGGCCTGGTCTGAGTGTTTTACGTTTATAGTATTTCGTAAACATTTTGAGATTTTTTTTGGGGGGGAATTGTGAAACCGTATATTTAGCTTATCAGTGAAAGCATCATCATGATCATCGTCATTATTTTGCCGTTGTTCATTTGCTGGCTAAAATAACTTGACTTTTGTATTTTGCTGGTGTGTGTGCGTAGTAATAAACAACACGTAATAATAGCGGTAATGACAGGCTACACATTACAACCATTCATATCGAATTACTCTTTTCATGATAAACCATCCCAAACATAAATGTGTACAAGATATTATTAGTATCATTGCATACTACAAATACACACACCCAGTGAAATAATACAAGAGAGAGTTGAGAGAGGTCATAAATCAAAGGAAAAAGTACATACATACCTAGGCAGAAGCAAAACTCACATGCACTTCTTTTGCGGTTGATGCCGGTAGCGGTGGTGGGCGTGTGTTTTACTATAACGTCGTCGTAAGGCAAGATGGGCTATTTTCCTATCCTAAAAACTTATTTTGAAATATTTTGTCATTATAGAGGTGAATGAATATTGTATGCTATTGAACTTTTTTTTTGAAAATAAAGAAGCTGGAGTATTTATTCAGAAATTCTTAAGTAAATATGTTAGATCACAGTAAAAAAAAGTTAACTTTGAATAAAGACAGAAAAGAGACACATTTAGAAAATTGGCTAGACCATACCCATTCAAATTGAAGACAGACCCCACCAAAATGAACGGGGAAAGCAGTGAAAGCGGAAAAGATAGAGGAAAATGGCATTTTTATGGGGGCATTAAAGGAGTTTATTTTTATAGGGCAAAGTAAATACAGTTTGAGCTGGGAGATGGATGAGCAATAAAAAGGAAATGAAAAAAAAAAAAATTATAGCTGCTGCTACCACCGCAGGAATACGGAAATATTTTACGAGAAGTATATTTTTTCAAATGAAACTTAAACATAAACGATGATGATGATGAACATGTGCAGTGATTTTTACAGCAAAATTTTTATGGTGGTTTTGTGGGTGTGTATTTATGGACTTGACATCATGTCGGAAAGTATCAAAGTTTGATTGCTCATCATTGGCATTTCTAGTCTGTTTTTTTTGTTTTAAAAAATATTCATTCCTTTTTTTTCTTTACTGCTGCTTCTGTACAGGTGGCCTGATACTAACAGGAAACGAATGGATTTGCGACTGTGACCTAGTCTGGATTGGCGAATGGCTGCGGCGCTGGCTTCGCGAAAGTTTTGAGTCACACTCAACAGCAATTCCTTTGGTGCATTCCATGTACGAGGAAATCCGAAAACCCACCTGTGTCGACCCCAAAGGGGGAGGGAAAAGTATTCCGCTAATTGAACTTTACTCAGATGTCATGTGCCATGCAAGTGCTCTCAGCAAGGCAAGCTCCTCTTTCAAAACCACGGGTTTGTTTACACAACCACTTTTGGGAGTTGTTGTTGCTGCTGCTACTGTCATTCAACTAGTACTCATTCACTTGATGACGATGAGCAGCTCAAGTGCTCTTGTTCCTTCCGGGTGGCATTTCTCCTTCGTCAAACCAGCCAAAACTACTTCTACTACTACTACTACCACTTTGCTTGTTGATCATTCTTCTGTCATTTCTACAACGCAAAGTAGTACAAGCACCAGTGGTGGTAGCACTGAAAGATAGCAACAACTTGAACTCCTTCATCATCCACCATCGTCCATGTCAGCGTTTTAGCCATCAACCAGTGATGTTGAAAACGTAAACGGTAAAAGATATTTATTGACTTGTTAGAATTATTCCTACTATTTTACTATTAAAACACAAGGAACAAAAATCTGTTATACTACGTATATTTTCTCTCATGATGCTACACGATTATACTGCTGTCATCTGAGAAAAATGGCCTCATTAGTACATATCAAAAAATATTTGATAGAACATTTATAATAACAAGTGTATACTTTACGGTATACAGTTTACAATATTATTACCAAAATACAGACAAATGTGTAAGGACAAAATGCATGTAGTAGTAGTAGTGTGTGGTATATACTAAAAAGGCTTCCAATTTTATGTTCGACAAATCATTAAAGCTTAAAAATAGTTTTACATATATGTAACGTATTATTATTATTATTACCATATCAGAATGAAAATAATATTCAGAAACAAAAAAGCACACATAATTTAGAAACTCTTCATAAAAAGCCAGTGAAATTTCCAGGGAGGAAAACCATTTGTACATATTTTATTTAAATTTCTTTGCATTAACGTAAGTAGTACAGTTTGACGGTTAGAATTTGATGTAGAGCAGTTTATCAAAAGCTACCGTACACGCTCGATTGAATACTATCATTAAAAAAATAGTGGTATGGTATCAAATAAAATGTCTAAGGTCGAGTTGAGCTATGAGTTGTAGGTATTGTAAGTAGGTAGGTAGGTAGATAAGTTTTTGGACAGGACTAGTAGATTGAGATGACCAGAACAAAGAATATGAGAAGATTTGTGAAAATAATAAATTTCGTGAATTTTTTGTGAATGCACAGAGAGAACACAGTCATATCAGCAGCGATACGATAAATATAATACTTTTATTTGATAGCCATTATTGATGCTAAGATATATAGAGTACATACGTGTTGTTACTGGTAGTATACCATCTTCCAAGTTGGAAAATAACATGTGCTTTGAAAAATGATAGCAATTTTACTGATTGCTTGCAAATTGCCAACAAATTATAATGAGGGTATGCTTTCCATTGTGTTGATTGTGTTTTCAGAGAAATGGTATCAATTTAAAGTATAGCTTTCTATCAATAAACTCAGCAGAGAAAATTATAGTTCTGTATATATATTGGAATAAGTATAATTTTTAATAAAACGAAAAACCATTCCAACAAAATAATAAAAAGTGAAAGGTTGACCGGGCAGTACAACAGACAGTTCACAGTCTAGTAGTAGCAGAGAAGTAATTGCTTGGTTTGAATAAGTGTCAGTTAGGTAGTACATTCAATCAAACTTATCATGATAGTTTGGCCTCAAGATATTCTGTGGCTGTTTGAACGTTGTTCCACAATCCAATTTAGAGAGGTTGGCTGTCTGTCATGGCACCTTCAAGACATGGCATGTATGTTACTGCTACTAGACTGGAGTCAATTTATCATCAAATCGTGTCAATTAGATGATTCTCTCTAGGGTTTTATTTGTACACTTGAGTGACCTGAAATTTATGTGCCTTACCACTACTATACATAAATACATGCTATTATTATTACATTGCCTATGTACATTATACCTTACCTGTATCATTATAATTGAAGTTTTACTGCATAATACCCCATCATTTTCTGTCTTCGTTTGTTTTTTTTTACCATGTATCATTGTCTGGCTGGATTACGGCAATTCTCTCCAAAGTACAGATATAATTTTAAGGTTTTTAGCTAGTCAATATTTAAGGGGAACGACAAAATTGCTGATACTCAGTAATGATTACATCCACTAAATCAATGACGATAACTGTACTGATGCGTAATTCAAAATTATTGGTTTATGTACAACTTCTGTGTGTAGACGAGCCCATCATAGAAAAAAAGCATGGATTGCATGCGTAAAAAATAAAATGGATTGAACCTTTTTATATTCATCTGTACTACTCTGTATGAAGTAAGTAGATAATGAGTTACGCATATTTACAATGTACATAAATAAAAATACCAACGTGGAAAAATATTCTACGCAAAAACTCCATTTTCGAAAACAGGTAATTTTCCGGGTCTTATGATTACTCTAGAAAATAGAAGGTAGATTAATATATTATGCGATGACAGTTTCTACAACTGTATACTTACAATTAATATTGCAAGCTGTCCCGACTCTCGATTCGTGCTCGCTGAGTTGAGAAATAATTTCGATTTAAAGGTAAGCTAGTGTGTATCTGTGTACTGTGTGCATCATAGGTATAAAAACTTACCTGTGTGAATAAATATTATAAATTTATCTACGTGAATAAGTGCTGGAGCTGAAGATAGAAGATAACTTTATTGTTAGATAATATTGTGTAAAAACTACAACCAAGTAAGGCTATCATTTTTGTACAGACTTCTTATTTACCTTGTAAAAGTCACAAAAAATTAATTATAATAATAAAAGAGAAGAATATGAATAATGTGAGATGATTTATGGCAATGACAAAACGCGTTTGGTATATTTACTGTCCTTACTAATTGAAAAAGAAGGTGCAAGAAAGGGAAGTTTCCTTTCGTTGTCACATTTTTCGTTAGCTGAGCTTGACGCTTTAAATATTTTACGCTGTCACAATTTTCTTCTACAAAGTTTTGTAAATGCAAATTTAATCCATCCAATTATTTCCCCCGTCATTTATGAACTGATATGCTATGTATTATTCATGAGGATGCATGTATAAAATCAATATTAAATATATAATTATTTTATGCTATCAAATTATCCTCATCTTATAACATTTCATAATAAAATTTTCAATTTACTTCCATATCACACATCCAATCCAATCCAGGGTTGCACTCATTAATTATTGATGCACGTTTTTTATTCGCATTAATCTTCGATCCGTTCAGAAAATGTGGAGCAGGAGTAGGAATTCTGAAGACGGAACGAAGGAAGCATCAGAGTGAATGGTGGAAATGAGGAAGAAAACAGGAATCGATCGGATATTGCCTATCTGATAGGTAATCAATGTGTGGAGTTGTGCGGTGTTGGTGGTTGAGGAAAAGTAAATAAGTATTGGGGTTTATGGCGTTTCTAAAGTATAATAGATGGATCGATGGCGCATAATTAATGTGGCATTTTCACATAGTCCCTTTCCCACATGTCATCACATCATTGCATTGCCAACATCAGTGTCGGTAGTCGGTAATGGTAAAGCCAATAGTCTAGGTAAATATGAAAAATGGGTTGGTTGGCACGCACGGCGCACTACAGTAGTTAGCAAAAGGTGATGATAATGTAGAGGACGGGCGGAAAAACTTCTTTTTTTTTGTTGATATTTTGCATTTTGAATTTCAAGTACCTAGATTGGTGCACCCTTTTCCCAATTGGCATATTCTGTAAAATTCTCCTATTAAGGTATGTAAATGCATTGATTCATGTTTGTTTACTTTATTAGAAGAACTCACAATTTTTAAAAAATTGCGATTTCACCGGTATTTTTATGTGACTTTTTGGCAAATATCAAGTAGGCGCTTAAACGGCTTGAAACTAAATGTCTAGTCTAGTGAAAAGTAGATGAGTAGTTTGAATGTTTGATATGATCAACTATGAAAAGAACATGACGATAAGAATGGTAAAGTCGTTCTGAGAAGTACAAGTACTTCCCTTGAGTGGAATAACATGGAAAAGGGATTACAAGAGGATAAACCAGATATCGACTATTCACAGAAATCATGGGTTTCCTTCCGATTTCCAAAGCTTTCCCCCTTTACTACATTTGAAAAGCTCAAAATCAACTAGACAGGATATGAAAAATTGAAGGTAACGCTGTATATTTCACGGACCGAGTCTTTTCATTTTTACACTAATGCGTTTTAATGTTTACCGACATTTTGACACTCTGACATTTTCAAGGTCTGCTTCAACAAACGTAATCCATAACTATCCGATATTTCCATTACGCCAGCGCTAAATTACCTGCTTTTTTGCACTCTCTGTTAATTTGAGAATTCTCAGAAATGTTTTGTCTTGTTCGAAAAATTTCGTAGAACTCACAAAAAGTTGGATTTTGAGAGACTTATTGGGAGGATGACATGAGTCTATAAAGGTTACCTTATTATTTATCTTGTAAGTACAGTAGCAGCGTCACGGTAGCTGGTGGTTTTCTTGTTCTGTAAATTAAAAATTTGACTCAATCCGTTTTCCGCTTCAATTGAGGTAAGAATGAATGGTGACGTTAATGCGAGTGGGAACAAAATTACTTTTAATGATGTCTGCAATTTGATTTTCTTTTCAGCCTCCATTTCCTTATCAGTCGAACGCAGAGTGTTATGTTTTTCGTATGAACAAGTACCAACGGAACTAGTTTCGGGTATTTTGTAACCTAAAATCTATGCCCCTAGTACACATGTTGGTTAGCATTACGAATACGGCGAAAGATGATAAGGGTCCCCCCTTACCAATTTTTTTTTCGCCGTGTGCATAATGCTGACTACTCTTAG
>JAHZMZ010005494.1:0-20691 GCA_027743805.1 Lepidocyrtoides sp. E14
CATCATTTCACTGACTTGTCAGGCACTGGTTCTATATGTGTGACACCACTTGACTGACATTACAGTGTCATGACGTGGATGACACTGTAGACCATGAATTTAATTTTTTTGTTCCGTTCATCTTGGAATTTAACAAGTAATTCTGTTTAACGCTTTATACCCTCTTCTACACGCGTAATTCAATTAAAAAACCAATGGCAATTGAATGACGGCAAAGTTACCTATTTATTGGTGATCCACGTAGAGCTAGTAAATAAAAAATGAATCTGAAAATTACTGTTGATGTAGGAAGACAGTTCAATTTGCAGATGCAAATGTCTATTATCACCAAGTCAGTCATAATATTTGGAATTTTGACGCATCAAGTTGGATTTACGGTTGTTGAAGATGAGCGTTGCGATTTGCGATGTGATGTCATTCTAACAACCCAGAGCATTCCAGAAGATGCTCAAGATCTGAAAAGTTACACAATGCAACTTTTATTGTACAGGAAAAAAAAATCAATTCTTTCATACAACGATGAATCACGATAATCATGAATGATTGATGATATAAAAAAAAGTCAGACGTAACTTTTACATCAAGGAAAGAGAAAATTTAAAACAAAACATTTTTAACTGCGCAGTAGGAATAGCCAACAAGCAAAAGAAAGCGATTATGTCATTCAATGTCAGTTATGTAGAACCACCTAAACCGATTTTTTTCTTGCAACCAAGAAAACGTCATTCAGTTGATGGAAGACTTTTTGAGAGAAGTAGTTATAATGTCCACTCGGATAGTAAGTACTACTGATAATGAAATAGTTTAGTTTGTAGTATATTAATACTTCATGTTTTACTACGTAGTCAAATCGGGACAGACTATTCATGAAATATGTGTACAAAATCAAAAAGATATCACCTCCACCTGTCTAATAAGTAGGTATGTATATGTAGTGACGAAAAAAATGAGATTATTATTATTACAAATACAATAATCATGCACGAATAAGAGCTTCAAGACAGAATTTTATCTTTTTTAAACGAGGATACAGGTATATCAATTTAATTTTGAAACTTATTTATGTACCCGTACACATATTATTTATTTTACGTAGTAATTACTTTTTTAAGTACTTTTCATCATGCAGTCATTCATACGTTTTAAAAAACTGAGGATCTAATTGATCATACACACTTACGTTTACATACATTCGACTAAAAGCCCTCTCGTGATGGATGAAAGATGTCTACGTCTACCGTTTAACCACGAATTTCAACTAGAATAAATCAAACAGTTAAAAAAATGAATTTGGTTAAAATGTTGCTAATTGACAACTACGTAGGTATTTCATTTTATTTATAGTCTATTCAGCAGAATGTACAAAATGGGTCATGTATAAAACACGATTGGTCTTCCAACCCGTAATCATTTGAAGCTGAACAGTGCTTGAAACCTGACATCGTCGTCCGGTGCAGTAGTACAGCTACTACTCTTTTTATCCGCAACCATTTCACAGACTTGTTGATCATGGGAATACCATTTACATGGTACAAGTCTGCCTACATTTTATCCTTGTACATCCCTTTTCCACCGAACTTGGTGTAGAAAGAAGATAAAAATCAAGCCAATTTGCTTATCTTATTCAATCTCTCTCTTAGTCTCTCTGACTGAAAAAAAAATATATCCAGACGCAAATTATCTGTAGCTGGACCACTGGAGATTCTAGCTGAAAAGAGGATTACTCATCCTTCTTCTTCTTATCAATCGCTTTGTTGTGGTCGTTACCCTCATTACCATTATTACTATCAACCAAGAAGCCAAAAAAATGAGTACCAGTACTAGCAGCAGCGGCACCAGTCATGGTCTAGGTTTCCTCAGTTTTCTCCCTTGGCCTGGTTTGTTGTGCTCGTGGGGGGAGGAACTTGAAGGCTTGTGGAGATTCCATCAGGAGAACAGCAGCACAATTTAATGTGCCTGTCTGTCCTGTTTATTACAACCAACCAGTTAGCAAAGAGGATATGTCAGTTCAAAAAGTTTTATCAAATATAAATTCATACATGTTAAAGTTGTCATATTTGTTCTTGTATTTAAGAATTAAATAAATATTCTCATTGTCAAAAAGTTACAAGTAGTCGTATTTAGTTCATTCACTTAAAAATGTTTAACTTATCAACACATTTCTGTGTCAATATAAACTACTGTATCATTTATCAGTGAAAAGAATTACAGCCAAAGTTAATTGAACTGACTTGCCTCAAACTGGTTACGGTAGCAAATATTAACATCGATTATATCATAAATAATTAGTCATCTTTATTATGTAGACAATTAGTCACACATGAAAGTGCAATAAACCATTGTAAAAGAGAATAAACATAAATCCAAAGTTAAAAAAATATGTCATAGCAATTTTGTATTTAGTTTGCTGCGTAAAATTTTCATCAAGTGCACACCTAATTACCAATTTTTTTTGCAAAATTAATTAAACATTTGCTCCAATTTATTCATATGATTTAGTAGTAAATATCTAATTGTTAGAGTATATTTCGTTACAATTTGGAAGAAAAAAAAGCGCTTAAAAAAATCAATAAATAATTTGTTTTCGTGAAATCATTTCAAAAGCACACAAATATATATCTTTTGGAACTTCCTTCCTCTAACCTTGTACATTTCTACATGATTAAATATTAATGAATGAAATTAATGATTACAAGGTGACAAATGTCTAATTTGTTCCTCGCTCACTTCCTTCTACACTTATCAAACAAGATACGACGACACTGGTGAGTTTAATAAAGTGATACATAATCGCTGTTTTACTATTGACTTCTCATCAGTTTAACACGAAGAAATAAATATTAACTATTGATTACCTCCTCATTATCATTTCACCACAAAGAGTCAAGTTAACAAGCCCTGTTATCATGTTCCTGCATGTATAGAGTAAAGACAACATAGAAGAAATTCCCTAGGAGCTGTATCAAGATACTTATACAAACGATAACGAACAACTTCAAGAAAGGTAATTATTATGCAATATGATTTATTTAGTGCATTCATACTAGCATATTATCTGAAACTGTACTTTCATAAATATCAAAATTTTATTTTTTCATGTTTGCGAAACTCTGTACATGGGCGAATCCTTTGATAAGCCAAATTATCAATCATGTGCATTTTATTTATCATCTTCTCCTGAGGTAAAACCTTAGTTTAGTATTAGATACTTAGAGTAAATTTGGCTAATTATTTGATAAACAACCACATCTCTTCCTCATCCTTTGTATTATAAGTACGTACATTGTATCACGTCTTTCTTTTGCTAGTTATCATTATTTTTCAAAACAATCCCTTATTTACTGTTACTGTTATTGTTATTACACGAATATTTTAATTAACTAGGTTATTAGGATGTTAAGTAGATTATCAGTTTATTTAAAATACGCTGTAAAATTCCCTGATGCAATTTTGTGTTCCGACATTTTTTTTATGAATTGTTTCATCCTGTGATGACGACAATGGAAATGAAGATGAAGACGAAAAACCTTGACTCATCAATTTTTTTATATGTCATATATTTGCAGTTTGAATCACGGTCTTTATACTGAACATGATATATTAATCCTTTCATATTGCGTTATTTTTAACCGATAAAAGCATTAAACAGAGAGCTGAGAGGGGTCAAGCTAAAGTTAGTATAACCTTTGGTCCGTCCTTTTTATGGGAACGACCAAGTGGCAGACATTTCTGATGTGTGTACAGGCTCCACGATATATTTATAGAAAATATTTATATGAAGGATTAACATATATTAATTCTAAATTTACACTAATCTCAGATAAAAATAAAAATAAATGGTGGATTATAGTAATATTGCGTTGATGAATTAAATCTATTTATTGAAAGGATCAATTTAAGAATATAAGTGTAACAACACGTGAAATATTCAATGGCTACAAAATGATATCTTTCTTTTTTACAGGTTCCCTGCACGTGCTCCGTACATACTCACTTGTTCATTCATTCATTCATTAATCAATATTGGTTTTTGGTGCTTTCCACAAAAGAGCAAGTGGAAGGAGGAGCACCTGACCACCACTGTTACCAATATAGCGTTCCTCTTTTCAAAAGTGACCTGTGGTGTGTATCTGCGGCGTGGCGTTTGTTGTTCTGTATTCTGATACTGTTTACAACAGCAGCAGAAGCATTATCATCATCTTCATCATCATCATGTCGAGACCATTGACGAAGAAGCTGTCGAGGAAGAGCAGCTATGTCTTTGAGAACGGGTCCATTCCTGGCTATGTCCAAACTCTTCGACAAGCTAGTCAAGTACGTTAAACCCTTTCTAATTGTAATTAAAATGATTATAGTATGTGTAATTAATTAATATAGGATGTATGTTTGTTTAATACCATAATATGTAATGTTGCATGCAAGCTTTGATAAGAGTAAGTCATTTCATGTAATTTCATGCTATCAGTTTTTCTTTCGGATCTTTCCTTTGTTTTTGCCGTTGGCATAAAAAGATGGCATGCTTCACAAACCTGACAGCCAGTTGATTCCAAACTGTTAAGAAATGAGCAACAAGCAATAAACTAAACTGTTCAATACTTGAAATTAAATTGTTGGCATTTTTTGGAAAAGCATTGCTCAATTTAATCTTTAATTTGTTGTGCGTACATTATTTTCTACTGTTCTTCTGTCATAGACTCTGTTCTGTTAAATGGTTTTTCAGTTGCATTTTGTATTGCTGGGTGTAAAATTTCAAAATAATTTTGATTTCGAAAGTTTTTTAAAGTGTTATACCAACAATAATATAAAATATTATAGACCAGCATGGTGTCGAAAAATGGTGAAGATAATTCCCGTGAAAATATATACGGAAGCCCTCGTGTGTCTCGCCACTGGAAAATTAGCCGTCAGCAGACAATGTCAACTCCACCTCCGGAAGCGGATGAAAGAACTCCACTGCTCTCAGGCTCAGGAAGAATATCACCAGCGGGAGATAGGCAAACTGAGGAGGAAGTGAATGTGAAAGGAGGCGAGTCTGTGTTAGCAGATTTGCGTAAGGAGCTAGAATTGGACTCCCATAGAATCAGTCTAGAAGAGCTGTATACTCGCTTTGAAACAGATCCGGATTCTGTAAGTTTTTAAGATAGCCCTAGAACAAAGTCGGTTGAAAGCTTTGAGTTATGCACGTGATAATTAACACTTTATTGAAGAAAAAAATGGACGGTATAGCAATTTATTGATTAGCTAAACTAACATAACGCTCATTTCTTTTCCTAAATATTTTCTAGGAATTACCCATTCTTATCTTTTTTTTTATGAATTTGTACTCTCAGTACTTGAAACGAGATTACTTTGTACAAGGTCTTTCATTTTATTGCCTTTGATACAGTTTGCCAAGAATAATGCTCCCGCAACGTATTGCTCAAATAATTATATCGTCTTTCATAATTCTCATATGAATTCCTTTCCTTCCTTGAGCTTTGCCATGAAAAGTTAAACTTTAGACTCGGTATCCAGTTGAATCTAACTGATTTAATTGATCTTCTATCTTAATATGTAATAGTGAGTGATTAGTGATTAGTCAATACGATATTACGAACTGACCCATTCGCTTAATTAAAACATACATATTACGGTTATGTAGGATATTTTGCTTCATTATCGGTTGTTCTAAATAAAAAACAGCTTATTAGACAGTTTTATTGTGCGTTTGCTGTACTTTTCCATTTTAATTTTTGAAAGGTTTACTGTACATTTTGTGCAAATTATTTCAAATGCCATATTATGAACATTGACATTTTACACACCATTTGAAAGACAAGCACAATAAGGCTCCTTACTATTATCATCTAGATTTATCCCATTTTTTTATATCAAGTTGTCACAATTTAAATACATACGTAAAAGGGAATGGGAATCAAAATTAAGCTCAGTTAGTACGTACATCAATGCATAAAAATTTCATGTGGTTGGCTGATACAGCTGGATGCAATGTCCCACGAAGCCTGTTCATTGGCCTTTCACCTTACTCGTCTGTAAAAAAAAATTAGTACTTCAGTGCGCCCATGCAAAATATTTATTTATAGTCTGAATCATGGTGATTTGATTACTGACATGATGAAGGATGATCAATCTCGTCTTCATTTTTTACCCATCCTTTTTTCTATTTTTATTTCATTTTGTGTTTGCTGATAAAAGTTTCTAAAAATAAACTAGCTTGAAACGACACATTGTCGCTGAATAGGTCAGGCTTTGACAAAATGCTGCGCGAAAAAAAAAATAATAAATTGAACAAAATATGATATGCATGATCTTGAAAGTACTGAAACTCTCCGATAATAAATGTTTTAATTATGGTAACCACTCTATTTTTAACTTCCGTCATTAAAAAACTTCTTTTTTTTTCCTGCTAGGGGTTGACCAATCATCAAGCTGAATTGCATCAGTCAAGATACGGCTTAAATCTTTTGACGCCTCCAAAGGAGACTCCAGAATGGGTGAAATTTGCGAGACATTTATTGGGTGGATTTGCCGTTCTCATGTGGATCGGGGCTATTCTCTGCTTTGCTGCTTTTGGAGTGCAATATGCAACGAAGCCAAACGCTCCGAAAGATTATGTATGTATGCTTAATATCTAATTAATTATTGTGAAGAATGTTAACTATTTTTATCTTTGAATTTGAACACATGGCCTGTAATGTATTTTGCAGCTGTATCTGGGGATTGTATTAGCCAGCGTTGTCATCATCTCAGGCGTGTTCTCGTACTATCAAGAAGCCAAAAGTAGCCGCATTATGGACTCATTTAAAAAACTTGTACCACAATACGCTCAAGTCATAAGGAATGGAGCTCCGGCACCTGTCAACGTAACAGAGTTAGCAGTGGGGGATGTCGTAGAGTTAAAATATGGAGATCGTGTCCCTGCAGATATTCGGTTGATTGAATCTCGCGGACTGAAGGTAGACAATAGCTGTTTGACAGGTGAATCCGAACCACAGTCAAGATCTGTTGACTGCACAAATGATAATCCCTTGGAAACCAAGAACCTTGTCTTTTTCTCAACAAACGCTATTGAAGGTACCGGCAAGGGTGTGGTGATCAATGTTGGCGACCGAACTGTAAGTGCATGTAGATTGAATTTTCAATGAATGATACAATTAATAGACATTTTTTTTGGAAATCATTTATAATTTATTTTTCAGACAATGGCAAAACTTACAAAGTAATCCCGGATAGAGTACCATCGGTAACCGGAACCCCTTCAAAAAAGGACCCAACTAAAATCAGTGTGGAAGACCCTAGCTTCATTGCACTGGCTAGTGTAGCAAGGCTATGTAGTCGTGCAATATTCATGCGTGGACAAATAGGCATTCCAGATGCACTCAAAGATGTAAAGCTGTTTACTTAGTTACTCGCTGCACATTTTATGACATTTGGTTAATTATTTATTTTTTGATTAACTCAAGGTCATTGGTGATCCTACTGAATCAGCAATTTTGAAAAGTATGGAGAATCTGATAGGTAATGTAGAGACATTTAGAGTGAGGTACCCAAAGATCACGGAAATCCCATTTAATTCTACAGACAAGTTTCAGTTGTCTGTTCACAAGAACAAAGATGAGCACAGTGATTCAAACTTTTTCCTGGTGATGAAAGGAGCACCAGAGAAAATAATTTCCTTGTGTTCTACTATTGTTGTAAACGGTGAAACCCATGAGCTGTGTGACGAATGGAGAATGAGATTTAAAGCAGCATACGAAAACTTGGGCGAAAAAGGGGAACGAGTTATTGGTTTTTGCGACTTGCGACTACCCGCTGACGAATACCCAGAAGATCACGTATTTGACCATGAACGTCCTGAATTTTTAATTCACAAGTTTCGATTTGTTGGTCTCATTTCCTTGATTGATCCACCTCGGGTGAATGTTCCAAACGCGGTGAGGCTTTGTAGAACGGCTGGAATCAAGGTGGTGATGGTAACAGGAGATCATCCTATCACAGCAAAAGCTATAGCTCGTCAAGTGGGTATCATCTCTCAAGAAAATAAAACGGTTGATGAAATTGCCAAAGATGAAGGGATAAGTGTAGAGCAAGTAGATCCAAGAGATGTTCGGGTTGCTGTTATCCATGGATCTGAACTTGTGGACATGGATGAAGAAGAATTAGACACCGTTGTTACGGGTTACGAAGAGCTTTGTTTTGCAAGAACAAGGTACAATATTTTATATCTTAGAATAAACTAAACGATTTTATGCATTACTGCTACAGAATTCAGACATTTTACGTATCTTCAAAATGCCCCTAGTCCACAACAGAAACTTCAGATTGTAGAAAGTTTTCAAAGGACAGGAGGATGTGTTGCTGTGACCGGGGATGGCGTTAATGACTCACCCGCTCTTAAGAAAGCAGATATAGGTAAAGTCAACAAATACAGATAAATCATAATCGAAACCTTCAATAATATGTCGTTTTACTCAAGTTTCATTTTTTGACTTTCGATTGTATAGGAATCTCTATGGGGATTACGGGATCTGATGTGAGCAAGGAGGCCTCTGACATGATACTGCTGGACGACAATTTTGCCAGCATTGTGACCGGAGTTGAGGAGGGACGACTGATATTTGATAACTTGAAAAAGTGTGTCTTTTACACACTCACAGATAATATTTCGGAGCTGACGCCCTTCCTTCTTTTCATCTTGGCAAGAATTCCTCTGCCCTTGGGAACAATCAGCATTCTTTGCATTGACCTGGGAACTGATGTGGTGCGTCTGCGTATATTTGTACATATTTTGTGTCCTTGCAATTTGCACCAGTATAACGTGAGGGTGACTAAATTCAATTTTTATTTTTAGGTTCCAGCAGTCAGTCTTGCGTATGAAAAAGGTGAAGCGGACATTATGAGACGACCTCCAAGGAATCCTCTTAGAGACAACCTAGTGACAAAACAGTAAGATAATTACCGCTTAAAAATAACGAGCATATGTTGCAAGTTGTCTTTAACAAGGATTTTCATGCTTGCCATTACAGACTTATATCGTACGCGTACGGACAAATTGGCATGATAGAATCATTCGCTGGTATGCTTACATATTTCGTTATTATGAGTGAAAATGGATTTTTGCCATTGCGATTGTTAGGACTGCGATCCCAGTGGGACGCTGTAGAAATTAATGACCTTGAGGATTCCTATGGACAAGAATGGGTACTTACATAGATACTTAGTATAAGAAAGTTAGCATAAATGCAAAATTATTATAACTATAGAACGACTTGAGATACATCAACTTCTTATTGCTTGGAAAATTTTGCAGACATTTGAGCAAAGGAAACACCTCGAAAATACATGTTCCGCAGCCTACTTTGTCTCCATTGTTGTTTGTCAGTGGGCTAATCTAATAATTTCCAAGACAAGGAGAGTATCCATTTTCAAAAAGGGAATGACGTAAGAAATAAAATGGAACATTATGGTTCATTCTGCAAAATATTCCCCGAGTAAAAATATGGGTGTAGGTATACCTTTATTTTTATTTTACAGAAATTGGGTTCTCAACTTTGCTCTGGTATTTGAGACTGCCGTTGCCTGTCTGTTAATCTACACACCGGGAATGGACGTTGCACTAAAAATGATGCCACTCAAGTACGTAAACATATTTTTACAACGTAGTTTACCGAAATGACCCTAATAAATATTTAAATCTCACATACAAGAGGTTATTGTTCCTCCAAACTTTAATAAAAAGTACAAATAATGACTAATCATTAATCATTTCTCTCTCTCCCTCTCTAGGTTTCACTGGTGGCTAATGGCGTTGCCCTTTTCAGTTTTAATTTTTGTATATGACGAGCTTCGACGCTTAATTATCCGTAACTATCCTAGGAGCTGGATTGTGGAAGAATTTTACTACTAAAACTGCTCAGGTTACTAGGAATTTACTCAAGTGAGTGTATCCTCTCTCATCATCGTCATCGTCAATACTACAGTCTCTCCTTAAATCGTTCAGCGTCACACTCAATGAGTTCGTGTGCATGGTACACACTACAAAATTGTAGTCTAGAAATGGCCAGTTTACCACACTAAAATTTACATAATTTCGCAGGAAATCACGGGTTTGGTTTCAGCTATAACATTTTGTATTGACAACTCATTCAATATTATTATTTGTGGTTATAATCTATTAGTAGTACTTAGCTTCTCACTTGATAACGTTTTCTCTCTATATTTGTCATTCCACTTGGTATTATTACTATAACTACTCATAGTTAACGAACTGAACTGTATTAATTAGCCTATAGTACATCGCAAAACGGAAACAAAAAGGGCAGGGAGCATGAGACACCATGTTAAAACTGTATTACCGTGTATTTAGATAAGTCATAATAACTTTGCTCTCTATCATTATCATTGTGCCACCATGGTGCAAATAAATATAAGAAGTGATAATAAGCTACTACTACTACTACTTTTGTATGATATGTTATACCTCTGTTTGCATGTTTGACTAGTCCAGATAGATCTAAAGATATGAATGCGGTGATTACCAAAATGTTGAAAAATATTCCGTATAACGCAAAATAAAAACACAACTACACAAACGAGTATATATATATTTTTTCTTGATAATAAATTGTTATTATGTATTTATTATTTTCATTAATCATAAAACACGAAATAATAATAATAATGGATGAAATATATCTTGATGCATCTTGTGAGATTAAAGCATCTTAAAATTTTTTTAAGCAATCGTAATATTAATTTATAGCAATTACCATCATCATTTTCACCACTCCTGTCAACAATAATATCTTGCTGTTTTTTTAATAATATCAATATTCAAATCCATTGTTGCTGCAGCACTCTATAATTTACGTCTAACAAGCGATTGATTGATTGATTTTTTTTCAAAATAATGTTCAGCGAAATAAGCGAAATAAAGCCATTTTTCTTTACTCAAACGTTTCTACTGCAACAAAAAACCATTTTTTTTTGTATGAACTGCAAAATATTAAGCGATTTTACTAATTTTCCCTCAGCAAAATTTCTCTGCTACCGGATAAGCTACTACTTTACAGCTAGCGTGTATAAAAGTCATGTACGAAATCATCCATGGAGACCAAAAAAAACCACCTTTCGTCTTCATCGCCATCAATCTCTCAATCATATTATCACCATGGAGACCTACTTCAAAATCCATTGATATAATGTAACCTATATTTTAGCATTCTCAGCAATCTTAGCAAAGCGTCTCATACAATAATATCAAATGTCATTTATTTATTTACATTGGAGATGCAAAATGCAAAGCAAATTTTTAATCAAAACGACTACTACATTAAAAAGCTTCAATAAACTTTTAATAATCTGCAATAATTATAATAATACAGCAAATTTTCCCTCTATAAAAGCAATGTACAATATTGTAATTGATAAACCTATTCAAAGCATGGTTTCAAGTTAGTGGTGTAAGTTAATCATTAAGTAAAATGCTGCGAATAAAATATAATATGATAACATTCATTGAATGTTTTTGCAATAATAATAGTAAATAATATAGCGAGTTATTTTTTTTCCTTCTTTTCTCCTCCTCATCATCTCAGAAAACTTGCAAACTGCTAGTTTCCAAGCTCTCTAGTAATTTTATTTTTCGTTACCAATTTCAACATGTTTCTTCTCTCATTTCCTAGATTAAAGTAGTTTGCAATGTCATGTCAAACAATAAGAAATTTATCTTAAGAAAAAAATCCTCCTGTCTAAGTTTTAAAGATATTTTTCTCTCTCATTCCTGCTCTTTTCCCTGGTCTGGTTCCTCCCCACAAATCTTACAACAGTCATGCAACCAATGAATTTGAATATATTTTTTTGTGGAGATTCAATCTTCGAAAAATAAAAATGTAATTGCATGGTGATAATGAACATTCCACATTTTTACGAGGACGAAAGCTGCAATAACTCAATCTGACATTTTTATTGTATTTTTTTCGTTGACATGACTTGTGCAAGAGGATTTTTTTTCATTTTTAGTTTGTCTCTCACTTGACGCTCCTGTGTGTGGGCGGTGATGGATGTGGATGAAATGAGAACGGCAGTAGTAGCAAACAAGCAATGAAACTCATAGCTAATAATATCCTTCTAGTATTTCTCTACTTTAGATATTTTTACTACGAGACAGTCAAGGTTGGTCATTGACGAATAATAATAATAATAACGAACTACTACTACTAATATTTCTTCTACTGCTAGCCAGGATAATAAAAGGGATATTTAAAGAGCGAAAAAAAAACATGTAAAAGTAGTCCCGTTGGTTTACTACTCTCTACGTTCTCGAAATTGATGAAACTTTCTTCTTTTTTGTCATGGGTTTCTTCTTAGAAGTGAGAAAATGCGTTATAATAATAATAATATGTTTAAATGCTGCTTTATGTATGTATAGATATATGTTTCGTTTGGTTATTCTTCGATCAGGTAGAAAATCTAAGTACGTTTTGTGCCTTAATCTACACAGTAGTCGATGATGATAACTACGTATTATTATTATTATTAATATTTATGTAGCTAATACATAGTTATCATTAGTACTTTTTTATAGTCCTTATCTCAATAACAACTCATTGAATTCTATTTTTGATGAATACTACAGACAGATTACTGGAATCGTTAAATTTACATATTATTTATGTATCTTTCGGTGGTAGTGTGAAAAGCGTGAGTTTGAAAAAAAATGTTACTTGAAGGCCTAGTTATATAGGCCTGCTTTTAAATGTGCATCGAACGAGAAAGCTTTTCCCCATCAATTTCTTCAAACTATGTAGTAGTTATGTTCAATTTAATATAGTAGTTTTTATATTGTAAACCGTATTAATGTTTTGCTTATTATGCCAATAATAATGGTTTTCCATAAGACAGCTTTGTCAAAAACGTTAATATGCGTTACAATAAAAAATAATAATAATAAACATCACTTTGATAACATTTATATCAGTTAAAGCTTGTATCCGATTTATTGAATTATTTTGTTAAATATTTATTATTATTATTAAAAGTTATATTAAGTAATATATATTATTTTCTTCTCATTAATGAGTACTTAGCACGAACTGTTTTTTTAAACGACTAGCTTAAAATGATGTAACTTTTGATTAATAATAATAATAATATGTAGTTTTAATTCTACTATTGCATATTATTATTATGGCTGGACGGATTAAATGATGTGGGTAAAATGAAGAATTTTGTTCGTTTTTTTTTAAATTATGTAAAAATACCGTCTTTCAGTACTACATATTATTAAAATCCACACAAACTATATAGGTAGGTAGTAAAGTGATACCTAATAATAAAAATCACAAGAAATACTAAAGATACAAATTGATATTTTTCAAAAAGAGAAACGTATTAAAGTAGCGTTTAGTTTAATGGACAAAGCAGCGGCAGCTTTTCCCTTTGTTTTTAAAAACCTTAAATATTTCATGTTCTCATTAAATTGTGAATTATGTAAGAAAAAAAAGTCTAAATGAAATTTCTCTACTACTGTTGTCGTTGTCACTAAAAATTAAGAAAATATTAATGTATTTAAAAATAAACACCAAATCAGTATAGTATTTTTTCCAAAGGGTGAAACAACGACGAATAATGTGCTAAAATATTGTTGTTAAATATTAAAAATGACTACAAGTTAATTAATGTGTGTGGATGTATTTCTCTGTGAGCATGTATGGTTAGTGGGCAAAAAAAATCAACTACTTATTTACATAATACACTTGTTTCCTACAATGAGACCAAATATTTTGCTTCATTGATGATGGTGAGATATAACATTCATGTTAAAAACATTTTCCTTATTGATTGTGAGTCAAATAGCTAGTAGAAATATAATAATATCGAGATAATAATAAGTATATAAGTATTTAAAATTAAATTATTGTGCCAACGAATCGTTTTCTACTACATATCCTTTAACTTCTGATACATGCTTTGAACATAGGTGAAGACGCACTTCCAGTCTGGTCGTGTTCCCATGGCCACCATGTCCTCTGTATCGAGCAAAGGATAAATGTCAGCTTTCTCTCTGAAAAAAAAACAAAAATGAGAAGAAGTCTTCAAGTGATCAATTTCGATGAAAACAATAAATGTTCTGTCTTATTTTTTAAGTAACTGATGAAATGTTGAGTAGAATTTTTGAGGATATTAGGAACAGTTTCTTATGAGCATGTAGTTTTCCTCACCCTCTGTCTAGCATAATAATTATCGAACCAAAATAGATAAATCTTGTCAACTTACTCAGCTGTACGGAAAGCTAAATCAAAGTTGTATTTTCGATTCCTTGGATTCAATGAGTTGTAGTCGAAGGCATCGGGATAAAAATGATGTATTAAGGCACAAAACGCAAGACCATCACTCCAGGAACTGGAGAAGTTATCAATTTTGACGTTCTGAAATGGTAACCAAGTACAATATTTAATTAAAAATATATTTACGACATTGGTGCTACTTACAAAAATCAAACAAACAGAAAACAGTGAAAAAAATAGCAAACCAGTTAAAAATAAAAGTGAAGCAGTTTAAGTAAAATTACAAACATTTTCAGCGTGTAATTTTTTAAAAAAGTATGCTACATAACAAGAGTTGAGTGAAATAAATACGTGCCAAGGAAACCAATTTGTTTGCAAGCAAAATTTAGCAGCAATGTAGAAAAGCAATAATAGCAAAATTCAAGCTAATGCTACAAAAAAAATCAACTGTTAAAGCCGCTATACAATTTATTTGCTTTATTATATGAAGGCAATATAATAATAGCAGTGTGGAAAGCAGACCAAAAACTAGCTTGATAATAATGAAGCAATTCAGTAAAATCATGGTAAGCTGCATATTATTATTACAAAACTCCACCTTTCAACCTTGAAACTGTCGTCCTTTTGGCTAACAGGTTGACTATACACATGCATCACAACTTATACTAGTGAAAAAAAATCAAACTAAAATGCTTTTTTTTCGTGTAACCAAACAGTGAAAAAAGTACAAGAGTGGGTAGAGAATACAATTACAACTAATTAGCATTTATATACATATACAGATATGATTATGGGATACTAGTACATAATTCTGTCAGATATGATGATGCTTGTAAATTGAAGAGAATTTTAGTTGTCTCTTAAAATTTGACAAGTTTATACCGCATGCCATACAACTTAGTTTTTAGTGTTTCTCATCAAAACAACATTTTTCTAGAGGAGGTAGAATATTTAAAGTTAAAATTGTGAACAAATTATTATGTAAAACCTACGTTGAGAGGGCAGAGAGATTAATGAAACCTAATGATTAAAAAATCCATATTTGATCCTTAACGAAATCATAACCAAAATGCCATTTTTAACCTTTGTTCCTTAAAAACGCGTTTTTTTTCATACAGAAAAACCTAAAGGCACAGAACCGTGCTAAATAGAAAGCTTCACTGATTGTGAGAATATTAAAGTGGCACTGTTTTTTTGTTTAAAAAAGAGTGAAAGCGCAGCGGTGGTAAAGTGTGTGCGGAAGAAGCTGTTTTTCAAAGTAACCGTAGTAAAAAAACTATCTGTAGGTATATGTAATGTAAGTTCACAGTTATCACTATTATTATTATTATTACAAGTATTACGTGGCTTATTGCTTCCCATTCCTATATATCATTTACATTAACAACAAAATTAAAACTGTTTTGTCATTAGATAATTTTCCTGATTGGATTGATAAATTAAATCTTAATATGTAGATAGGTATGTATAATAATATATTATACTGTTGAAAGAAAGGTTAACTTGAACATACAAGTAGAGAAAACAAGGTTTGGTGACACAGAGAGAAAGAAGAGAGAAAATAAGTTGACAGATTTGTTGTTTTTTTTTCTTTGTTCAAAAAAAATCCAAGTCAATTGTGGTGGTAAGTAGAGAGTAGTAAACGGTATAAGAACAAAGAAAATTAAATAGTGTGCTGATGAAGTATTCTTTCTTTTGTGACGAGAGAAAGAATCTTTTAAAAAAAATATATAGCCTCAACATCATCATCATCAGCACTACATACATACATAAATACATTCAAAGTTAAACAAACGAGAAAAAAATTGATTATTTACAGTTTTTGGTGGTATAGAGTTTTTACTTTAAAAAAATTAAATTAGGTATTTACATTTTTAAAAAAGGTTATTATTACAGTTTGCGCTGTTGTTTTTTTTGTGCGTATTTACAAGAAGAGAGATAAAGGAAGGGAAATGGGGATTTTTTTACAATCAGCGGTGATTTTGTTTTTACTAATTATTGTTTTTATATAATTTTGCAAATAACCTCATATTCACGTGTCCGACATTGGCACCAGTAAAGCAGAATATCTTTGGCACTGGTTGCGCTTGCCTTCAAACCCTCGTTTGTGAATTTGAAAAGGGGCTGGGCTGTCTTTTTAGCTGGGCTGTGAGTGGTCGTACATAATATTTTTTTGGGATTAGTTAACGAAAATAATAATAAAAAAGAATAGTGACATCAGGAGGGCCAATAGTAGGGATATACAATGGTAAATTCTACTAATGAATAATAATTCTGAAGTAAAAAAAAAGTTGAAGAAAAATTGATATTTTTTTTATGAAGGTGAGGGTAGTAAACGAGATCATTATCAATATTCATTTAGATATGTATTTTTTTAAACACTTATTTCTAATTTATTTCACTAACTTTGCCTGGTCCATGGCTTTGAATCTATTCATTGGAGTGGTGGGAAGAGCGGATCTAGCGGAATTAGCGGATTGCATGTTGGTAAGCGAAGAGGAAGAAACGGTTTGGATTTTAGTAGTTGTGGACACCGAAGATGATGTCAAAGAGGAGGAAGAAGATGACGAAGATGAGATGAATGACGAGGAGGCCTTCATTTCGCTCTGCTCACCTGTGAAATTGACATTATGATTACTCTATCCACTATTCCTTTCTAAACACTTTTTTCCACCACGCATGCAACCTGTGTGTTGCCGTCCTTTTACTTTTTTTGTACGCCTGAACACCATTTTCACACAGTTAATTAATTACTTTCTTTTTATAACTTACAATTATCTAACTTTTTACTCTATTTATAACAAATTACCAATAAATCATTCAGGTAATAGGGAAGTGGATGTCGCACACAAGATTGTTCTTATTTTGTTTCTTTCTCAAACGTTATAAGGAAGCAATTTTATAAGTTTCAGGAACAATACAGTAAAACGCTTGAATATTTTTTTCTACTTGAAGCAATTTATATGTTTAAAAAGTACAGGTCAACAAATGACCGCTGTATATAAGCAAACTACTATTTTTCCATAAACTTTTGTATCTTCATTACGAAACAATAATGATTTCCAATAATTAAGCTTATTAAATAAGAAAAGATTTGGAATGTCATAGGAAGGAGAGCGCACTACTACTGCTACTACTACAACTACTATATCTACTGTTACTGGGTCGGTATTTAATAATAAGCTAACTACTAACTACATAGAGTATTTAAAAATGGAATGATTTACATTTATAATACCAACTTAATGTCTGTGTTCGTGGACTGTTAAAACGGTAACCCATCAAAAATAATTTTTTTACGGTTGGGTCACCAAACCACAAGGTCATCCCTAGAGTTCTATAATATTATTATTATTATGTACTTTGTCGAGAGAAAATAAAAGCTTTAAGTTTTTTTTATATAGAAAATAAAGTAAAGAGTAAGTCGGAGAAATAGAGAGAAAAATAATGTACTTTTGTTGATTGACTGATTGATATGGATGCTCTTTTGGTTTAGAATGTCACCGTTTTTTTTTTCTTCTTCAAATTAATTACTTACATTCAATAGTTATCGAAGTAGAACTTTGAGTAGTCTCAGTCTCTGAAACAATATCTGCTGCGTCAGCACTCTTTTTAGCTTTCGAGTCCACTGTAAAAACAAAGAAAATACACAATGGAAAATAGATGCTACTCTCAAAAATAAAAGAACAGAAACAAAAAAAATCAGAAGCCACAAAAATTAAAATAATTATGATGATAGTTCTCACAAAAAATATCTTCTGTTTTCTTTTTTTTTTCTAAACAACCACACAAAAAATTAATTGTTGTGAATGAATTATATCCAGTAGTGAGTGATGAGAAAAAAAGTAATGTTGTAGTGTTACAATTAGGGTGGCAATTTAATGATAAATGTATAGCTTGTTTTTGAATATCTTTTGAAAATTTTCAAAGTTTTCAGACAACCATTTCAACTATCAACGTCAACTTGTTAATTGCTATTGATAAACTGAGAGAGAGAGTAAAAAAAAATAATGATAATAGGTAATGTGGGCTCAAAATTAAAAAAATATATATTAACACCAGACCAGCAGCAGCGAGCTCAGTTTTTTTTGTGTGCGTCAGTTCAGTAGTAGTAATACCAGCTTAATAAATAAATAAGTAAAAATGTTTTTAGTTATATAACTAACTATTACACCGTTCTTTCTTCGTAGTATTATTGTAAGTATAAATATTTATGTAACTACACTTTCTGTGGCAAAAAATCTTTGTTCATCATCATCATCAGAATACCCAATCTACTGTCTTTAGTTACAAAGCTCAAATTTATGTACATAAATAAAACTAGTAGTAGTGTAGTTGGAGGTAGAGAAGGAGGAGCGTTTCGTTGTTACGATAGTTGCGAATAATGTAACATGTAACGTGACTTTTTATTTACATGATAAGACAATAAACCGTTTGTGTAAAACCGTTTTTTTTTCTACAAAGAAGGAAAGAGAGAGCGAAGAACTTTTTTGTTACTGTTTAGCTCTGCAGTTGTATAAACAAACAAAAATGTTCTATTTTTGTAATTTTTTTTAACATCTCATCTTGTAAAGCTTGTAAAACAAAAAAAAAATTCATAATGTGGCAATAATTATCATTACCAATATTCTCATCAGAAGATGTATTTTTTATACTATTATAAATGTACTTGTTGTTGCTGCAGAAGCAGTAACAAAATTACATAACTTTGTTTTCATTTTCGCCTTGCCAAGTATTAAAAAAAATTGCGGTGTTTCCTTCATAAACAATAAATTCTACTTTGTTTCCTTTTTGACAAGATGATTCTCTCCTCTTTGGTTTGACTTGGTTGGTTGGTTGTATACAAACAGTTTGGATTGAAGACTTGTCTAATTTTGCTTTAGGTTTAGCTCTACTCTCCTTAATATTTTTGCCATTTAGGTCGTTACATTGATTAACTAACAGTGTTAATCATCATCTAACAAATTAGAAACCAAAACTCTAGAAGAGGTGAATGGCATGGTAAAATTGATTGTATGAAACGTGTTCAAATTACATTTTGATATTGATAGTGAAAATCTTAAGCAAGCCTGCAAAAAAAAACTACTTACAATCAATTCAATTCAACCAAAAAAAAAAAAAAAAATATCGAGAGACACGATATAAATCAACAATTCACTCCCTTGTCCGTCTCTCTGACTACATATGATGAGTATAAACAGAACGGTATAATATTTTTTTTACCATGACTCATTATCAATGATTATTTAGATCATTGCAATTTAGTAGTATAAATACGCATTTGAGCAGATAATCGTCAATTTTAAGAGTAGCCAAAAAAACATTACCCATTATTACTAGTGATTATCTAATTAGTTCACTTTTCCGCAATGTATACTTTTTAATGCTTATAATATTTGTACACTCAGCTTCCTACTAGAGAGGGGTATTAAAAGAATACAATAAGAGAGCACTTGACCACAAAAAAAACTATTTTTTTACAGTAGCAGTACAGCTATTAAGATAAGGTAGGAGTAGTATAGTGTGTTATCTTCTATGTTCAACTGGTTGTTGCTGTTGTTGTAAGTGTTGGTTGACTGAAGCTTTACTTTTTAAACGTTACGCTTTGCCGCAAGGCATTTTAAGTAGAAAAAAATGTAGTTTAATGTATTTACATCATACAATTTAATACAAAATTATATAAATACACATATTATCAATACTTATGTCTGTGTTACCAAAAAATTACTTTTTAAGAATAGCAATAATATAAATTACATAAATTCAAATGGGTAAGCAATAAGGCACTGTATTATAATATTACTTTTTTTCAATTGGTTTTTTTTGCAACACCGTTCTTGGCAGTTTTCAACGTACGTGGTGGGTGTTCCACTCATTCATGAGGATAAAAGTAGTGTGATGATCCATTTTGCAATGTTGTAACAATTTACTGCTGCTTCAACAAATTTTTGTTTTTTTGTCCTTTTCAATTGTTTACAGGTAGTAGAATGAGATCGTTATTATGATTATGATAAATAAAAACCTTTGTTGGAAGAAGGCGATTAATATTTTGGTTTTATGCATTTAACTTTTTTTTATATAGTAATAATGTTGTTGATATGTGGTGAAGTTTCTATGGTAATCATGTTCGTATAGTGCTAATGTTGGCAAATAATGTCAAAATAGGTAACTATAATGAGTTTGATTTGACTGCTTGGTGATAAGTATGAAATATGAATGGAAAAAAGGAAAAAAATATGAAGTGTATAAAAAAGTATGTGTCCCATAAATATATCACGTCGCAATAAATAATCATAAAAAATGCTTTGCAAATTGCAATAAAATTAGACAGTAAACAAAGTACAAACATTTAAAATAATAATAATAATAAAAATAATAATGAAAATAATAATAATAATAGTAA
>JAHZMZ010005495.1:0-10884 GCA_027743805.1 Lepidocyrtoides sp. E14
CCTCGCGAGAGACAACGTGTGCACTTTGTTGCTGCGTCGTCACCCGCACTCTCGTCAACGGCCGAAAGTTGTTGGTGAGCTGATGCCGCTTGGTACTCTTTAATACGGTATGACTCATGTGCTTTATCATCCAACTGAAGAAATAGATTTCAAGTCAACTATGTCGGCTAATAATTTGCTACTGGGATCATTGTGAAAAGTAAATGTATGCCTGTTTCCCCCTAAAAGTTTTATTAAATGTTACTACAGATGTAATGTATATTTGTAGACAATCCGCAACCAAAATATTGTTGAAAGTTTATTATGTCAATAGTAAAAGTGGAAAAGCTAATACTAATGATTACTGGTTTTACGTCCAATCTTTGGTTACACAACGAATTTTTATATCTGATACAAATGTTCAGAACAATACCAACATGAATCTCCAGTTTAGTTTTCAAGTTTCTTACCTTTAAACTATAAAAGAAATCGTATAAACAAGCTAAAAAGCACCAAAACTGTAAACTCAAAACTAGTTTTGATATACTACGAGGATCCAACCTAATCTTTATGATGACGTACATTTCCAGTGTGCCGACGTGGAGACATTTGACAATCTTTAAAATGAGTTGGCATTCAAAAAATGAGGTTTTTGACAAAAACCAATTTCCAATCAATTTTTTGCGACTCCATTTACAATTTATTTGTCACGCTAGCGAAAAAGAAATATTTATTTTTTTCGAATAGCGTGTAGGCAGGATTGCACATATATACAGAGTATGCTGCAGCAATACTTAAGCTGATACGTTATACGTTTTGGTGAATTTCAAGAAAAAAATAAAATATATGGTATAAATTTTTTTTGTTATAAAAGTGGATAAAACATTTATTTTTTGTCTTTGTATGTGTCAAGAAATAATTATTAAAAACAACTAGTTATTAGGCAATTCTTAAGCATAATAGCTGTAAGTTGGAAATTGAATTAGTCACTAAACAATGCAATGAATGCAAACAAGAAAATATAGAATTTGAATTTTACCTTAACAGTCAAAATTCCTATAACGTTCATACGCCACTTGTAGCTCCATGTTTTTACACTTTTTAACCTGGCCGATCCTAGAAATCATTAAGTTGGAAAGAATTTGGAAAATGAAAATAATGCGTTTCTGAAAAAGTAAATAACTGAAAACGTTCTATAACTATTTTTTCTCTTTGTCGCAAAAAAATGCGTGGTGGACTGCCAAGTTTCAGTTTTTGGTAGCCATCAGCTTGCCTTTAGTAAAATAGCATGATTATTAATGCGTTATGAGGATAAAAATGCACACCAGCTTTTACCCTGATAATTAGGAAATGAAGTGTCACTAAAAAATTATATTTAAATTACAATTACTTGAGACGCTACCTTCAAAAAAGAGAATAAAATTGTCTTTTCCAAAGTATTTTTTTATAATCAGCTATTATCGAGCTAAAACTTCTAACATCTGTTGCACATTGTCAGCGTCCTTTAAAGTGCTAGGATGAATAGTAACTTTATCACCGCACAGGGACTGCAAAGCATTTCTTAACTCCATGTGCATCAATGAGTCCACACCCATTTCCTGCAAGTTGGTGTTATCATCAACTACATCTTTTTCGTCCAGTTTAAGCACCCCGCGTAAAATAGAAACTACAGCGTTTCTCAGAACTTCCTGCTTCATTGCTGGATTTCCAGCAGACTCTAGATCCTGCCAGAACGTGCTCGATTTCAATTTTGTGCTGCCCGCCGATTTACGAATTTCCGAGTTCAGAATGTTGTCGTCCAAGTAGGACGAAATGAAAGGAAGCAACTTTCCTAATTGAACGGAGGAACTAATAGAAACAGCAGCAAGTTGGAGGTGGTTTGACCTCAAAGCATACTCCAAAGCTGTGATGCCTTGGGAAGTAGAAAATGGCTTGATTCCAGGAATTTGAATGTCCGTTGCTATTCCCACTTCACCCCATACACCCCAGTTGACAGATGTTGCGGGTAGTCCTAAAGAGTGCCTGTGATGAGCAAGGGCATCTTCAAAACAATTTCCAGCGGAATGATTGCTCTGACCAGGCATTCCAAACAGGGTGACGACAGAAGAAAAGAAAACAAAGTGTTCCAATTTTGACGTACTTTTGGTCAACTCGTGCAGGTTTAAGGATCCTGTAACTTTTGGCGCTAATGTGCTGGATAACGTTTGCCATGTTTGATTTTCGATAAGTCCATCATGCAAAGTTCCTGCGGCATGCATAATTCCTCGTAAAGATGGATACCCCATTTCAAAAATTTTGGTTTGAATTAAATCCCGACACTGGTCAAAACTGGATACGTCCAGTTTTATGGCCTTCACATTTGCTCCATTTTCAACATTAAGCTTGTCAATTACTTCTTGAACGGACGGGTTAAGATCATTCCTTCCCGCCAGTAAAATGTATTTTGCCCCTTTTGACACCATCCATTTTGAAACTTCGAAACCAATCCCACCCAAACCTCCTGTTATCAAGTAAGTGGCTCTGTTGCTAAACATTGGAGTAAAAACTTTGGACCGACCTTCTTCAGTTTGTACTTCGGGCATCATGCAAACCACCTTGCCAATATGCTTGGCCTTCTGCAGATACCCTAAAGCTTCCCTGATGTTCACTCCGGAAAAGGAAACGTACGGAATGGGATTGATAATCTTGGCATATAAAAGTTCATCAAGTTTTCCTAAAAGTCGACGCCATTCTTGGGGCTCCATACAGGATACATCTACCACGGTGTAGGCAACATCCGGTCTGAGATCTTGAATCTCTTCTGGTTTCCAGATGGACAGCTTGCTCATTTCCACAAAGCGTGCTCCATGCGCACAGGCTTTAAGCGTGGCCTCTTTGAAGCCTTCACTGGTCAGAGAATTTAAAACAATGTCAACTCCACGACCTTCAGTTATCTCTAAAATTTGGTTGCCGTAGTCTGTGTTTCTGGAGTGGAATACGTGCCGTATTCCTAAGGATTTAAGATAAGCCTGCTTCCGCTTGCTCCCAGCAGTTACGATAATATTGGCTCCAAAATGCTTGCAGACTTCGATTGCACTCAGACCAACGCCACCGGATGCTGTGTGAATGAGGACAGTGTCTCCTCGCTTGATTTTGGCAACGTCAACTAGACAATGATAACTTGTCATTACTACAGCAGGTAACGTACACGCTTCATTTAATGTCAAGTCGTCTGGTACGCCAACAACGTCATCTTCATGAAGCTTGCAATGACTTGGAAGAGCAGCGCCATTAAAGTTTACCCCAAAAACACAATCTCCCACGCGCCACTTGCTAACTCCTGGATGTACACGCTTTACTACTCCGGCAAAGTCGAAACCAACCGCGTTTGAATTTTTGAACTCCTCCGAAGGCTTCAGAACGTTTAAAACGTCCTTAAAATTTAATGCACTTGACTTCACCTGAACCTCTATTTCGCCTTCTTCCAAAGTAAATACCTCAAGCGGCGCGAAGCTCAAATCCGAAATAGATTTCGTTTGCGGTAAAACCAGCTGAAATCTATCCGTTCCTGGCGGTATCGCAAGCTCTTTAAGAGATGATCTGTGACCGGTCAACTTAGGAATGAAACGACTACCATCACAAATTGCTACTAGGGCTTCATTGCTATCGCTCCATAGCTCATTAAAAAGACAAAGCAAATCACTGTCCTGTTCTTGACCCCCAAGATCGATACATTTACAGTGCAGATTTAAATTTTCATTTCGCAGCGACTTTGCAAATCCAACAAGCGTACTAGGGCGACAAGCCAATGAGCCAGGGTCGTTCAAAGGAGTAGTTCCTTTGGTGAGAAGGGACAACTTGGGCACCACACTTTGCTTCAAATGCTGAAGAGCCTTGACCAGGAAAAAGAAGGGCTTCAGGATATCCTCCTGATTGGTGTGACATTCCGTTAACGACCAGCAATAAACTATTCCCTCTAACGTTTCACCAGACGACTGGAGCTTCTTCACCACCCCCACATAATCCTCTTCATGGTCAGCCCGTACGCCAAAGGAGCTGTCTAACTCAGAATACTCCATACTTCTGACAACCAGCGTTACCTTTCGATCATTTTTAAGGGCCGAAAATTGCTCCAAAAGAAAATTAGAGACTTTATCGTCCTGATGAAAGATTAGCCAGCATTTTCCCTCAGACTGTGTATCAGTTTCTGGCAGAGACAGAGCATCCTTATCTTGACGCCATACTTCGTCCCACAGATCCGGCATTGATTTTGTCTGCTGTCCTAAGACGGACTCAATGGCGTTCACAGTTGTAGGAATTAACTCGACCTCTGACATTATCGCAATCGGTTTTCCAGAAGAGTCCAAAAGTACTGCTGTGCAGTCACTGGCGCTTATTTGACCATTTTGACATTCCGTACCGGTACAATTTTCATACGCCTGCACATACAAATCTTCCCTGTGTCCAATTTTTTCTCCACTGGTGAGCAGCACAAACTTTCCAATTTTCACTGGAACCTGCAATTTCTTCCCTAAGCTATCTAACGGCTGTAAAAACATAATTGCTTGAATCATCGCGTCCATTACAACCGGATGTAGTAAGTACTGCTGCTGCTGACCACCAATGTCTTCAGCAGGTTCCTTTATCTTGACCACGATTGACTTTGATTTTCCACAGACGTTCCACATTTTTTCACAGCTTCGAAACACCGGTCCAAAATTTAGACCAACAGAAGCCAACTTCTGATAAATCTTGTCCATCGCTCCGGCTTCTTCGACACTTTCCAAAATTTCCGAAATGGCTACCGACTCAACAGGAATTTCAATATCTTCTGATGTCACCTTGGCAGAAATTGTGGCGTGGGCGTGCTCAATCCATGAATCACTTTGGTCTACACGATGAAATATTTTAATCCTGGTGTCATCCCCTCCTTGATCCCTGCCAGACTCCATACTGAACTCTACCGTGGTTTGGACATAACTTGAATTTGCTTCCGTAAGAGCAAGTGGAGACGTAATGACCAAGTTCTCAACTTTCATTGGCCTGCTTGGCCTTCCTATTCCGTTAGATGAGCCATAAATGACAGCACATCCAGCAGCAAGACACATTTCCAGATAACCCGCTCCAGGAAAAATGGCCGTGTTACCAATCGCATGGTCACTAATATAACCATGATTCTTCAGACTTAGCTCACTCTGGAACAACTTTATTCGGGATGGATTCGGAATATGGGAGCCAATCAAGGGATGAATGGAAAATCCAGTGGACACAAGGCTGTCTGTTCTCTTCTCAGGCCAAAACTTTTTCCCAAAAAATGCGTAATGCGGAAGATGAACCTTTTTACGATTTCTAAAAAGATCAAATCCCTTCCAATTAATATTCCCGCCGTTTACGTACAACGTGGCAAGCGAAGTCAGCAAAGTTTGCCAGTTGTTCTCCTTTCTTTTGAGGGAGGGAAGACACAGTAAATTGGTGGGGTTGTTTATCATGGTAAGCACGGAGAGTACAGGTTGAGGACCTATTTCTATGAAGGTTCTGCATCCCAGATGAACAGCTGTTCTGCTCGCTTTAAGAAATTCAACCTTTTCCCTTAAATGGTGCACCCAGTAGTCGGCGTCAATGTCTTCAGCAGAAACGATGTCACCTTTTAGGCCAGAAATATAACCGCACGTCTGTCTGCTCTCGGTGCCTTTTTCAATGTTATTGGCGGCCTTCCTGTATCTGTCCAGAATGGGATCCATGTGTCTTGAGTGGAAGGCGTAGTTGGACTCCAAAAGAATGCATTTAAAATTATTATTTTTGCAAAACTCTGAAAATTCTAGAATCACGTCGGAATCTCCAGCAACGACAGTCTGCTCTTGGGAGTTTATGGCAGCGTAGTCTAAAAGCTTGCTAGAGTCGCTGTTAGAAAACTGCTCCATTATTCTTGCAACTTGTTGTTGGTCTGCTTTAATTACAAGCATTTTACCGTTAGGAAGGTCATCAATTAAACGACATCTTTGACCAATTACTTCAAGCGCATCTTTAACAGACATAATGTTGGCGCATACGGCTGCTGCAATTTCGCCAAAGCTGTGACCCAATACGTAGTCAGGTTGAATATCCCAGGATTGCCACAGTCGGAGAAGAGCATACTGCACACAGAAAAGGGACAGAGATGAGTGGCTTAAAAGCTTGGTGATTTCTTGGTTATTGGTGTCACTAGCTGGCCAAAGAATGTCCATGACGCTGGTCTGGTACATTTTTTGGAATAAGGTGTCGCAGTGCTCAAAATGCATTCTGAATACGGGACAGGTGTCGTAAAGTATTTTTGCCATTTCGGGATACTGACTTCCATGTCCGGTAAAAAGGAAGCAGATTTTTCCAAGACTATCTGATTTAGTGGCTTCACCTCTTAGATAGTTTTCCGTGTCAATTTTATCACAAATTTCTACCTTATTTTTGCCAATGATGGCTGCTTTTATTGGGAAGTTGGCACGTCCAGTGTTGGCGCTGTAGACAATGTCATAAATGGAGTCTTCACTGGACATAATGGAAGTCCTGTACTTTTCGAGGAGTGTGCTCATTGCCATTTCAGTTTTCGCTGAGAGGGTGAGCACATGAAGTGGTCGGTCCGGTATGCGGCCATCGACACTCAAAATAGTTGAATGGGGAGGACATGGAGGCTCCTGTAAAATTAAGTGGGCGTCAGTTCCAGTTATACCAAAGGAGCTTATTCCAGCAATCCGGGGAATACCAGGAACCCGTTTCCATGGCATACTTTCCAATGGAATTACTGCTGGAATGGCGTCCAATTTAATGGAGGGGTTCAATCTGGAGAAATTTTTATGTGCTGGGATCAGTTCATGTTTCATGGCCAACACGACCTTCATAATTCCAGTGATTCCTGAGCATGACTCTGTATGACCAATGTTCGTTTTCACGGATCCCATGATCAGTGGCTCCTTCCTTTTTTCAGAATGGTACGCTTTGGCAATCGCAGAAGCTTCCATGGGATCCCCTACCACTGTACCTGTTCCATGCGCTTCCACGTATGTGACCTCCTCTGGTAAAACATTGGCGTCGCGTAGTGCATTTTTCATGGCAAGTGACTCACATTCTACTGTAGGCGTTCCAAGACTTTTGGATATTCCTTCCTGAGCCATTGCTGCGCCTCTGATTAGTCCCCAAATTTGGTCGCCATCGGTCACAGCGTCTGAATATCTCTTCAGAACGAGGACCCCACCGCCTTCTGCTCTTGCGTATCCATTTGCATCATCAGAAAATGTTTTAGAGTGACCATCCGGCGACACCATTAGAAGACCATTTTCCATAAAAGGAGGTAAAAGTAAATTGACTCCACATGCAAGGGCAAGATTTGTTTCTCCATTTCTTAAAGACTTGACCGCTAACTGGACAGCTACCATGGAAGAGCTACATCCAGATTCGGTGGCAATACTTGGACCAGTAATGCCCAAAAGAAAGGATATCCTGGCGGCAGCTGCGCCAATGGAATTGCCCATGTACATTCGGTAAAAATCGTTTTGTCCAGAGTCCCGCTGAATGTCTTTGTACTTGTTGGTCCAGGAGCCAATAAAAACGGATCCGGATGTTCCATTAAGCTCGTGAGGATTTATGCACGCGTCTTCTAAACCTTCCCAGACAAGCTCGTGAATTAGACGATGCTGAGGATCCATTTCTAAAGCTTCTTTTGGAGATATCCCAAAAAACTTTGAGTCAAATTCATCAACCGGGACTTTCAAAAAGCCAGCGTTTGTCTTTTGACTACTTCCAATATCTTTCGGCAAGCGAAACTCTGGCGGCGCAGAAGTTCCGTCTACACCTTGGATTAGCAGGTTCCAAAATTCTTCCAAATTGTTCGAGCCTGGATAACGGCAGCTCATTCCGACAATAGCGATTGTCTCATTGTCATGCTTTGTACCATTCCCGGAGCAAATTGCTGGAGGTACTTCAGTCTGGTTGCTTATCAGAGGTTGAACGTTCTCCTTCCAGATTTTTTCCCGGTAGTTATCCACAAGCGCTCCAAGCGTTCCAACGACATCGGTTCTCTTTTCGGCAGAAGCGTGAACAAAATTTCCAACCGGTAGCACCAAATCCATTCTAGTTTATTGAAGTAAACCAAACATAAAAATTAACTGTGCTGTCACACCATTAAATCAAAATGACAAAATTACATCTTCAATTTCAAGACAAATGCTCACCCAAGCGATTCATTTCTCTTCCAAAAATATTTATCTGGAAGAAAGCTTCCTGTCGTTCCATCCTTGCTTCTTTGCCACTGGTGCAAATATTCTCCAAGATTAGCTCCTTTAAACACATTTAAAATTTTAATGAAAGTTGGCGTCGCTTCATTCACAAAAAAATTGGCTTTGTCTCCAACTCACCACTTCCCAATGTTTTTAATCCGTTCACCAGCACCTCAAAATTTTGGAACGAGGGCTTCAACAGAATCATTTTCGTGTTTGTATAATCCTTCAACAAACGTAAAGAATTCACATCCAAGTCAAAAATTTCATCCGAATTTTTTACTCCTATCATATCTGGGGATAGGAAGGTGCACACTTCAAAGGATGATAGACATCCAATTGCATACACTTTCACAAAGTCAGTCATGCTAAGATAACCCTGGTTTAATTCCTCGTCCAAAGTAAATATCCAGTCAAACGAGTGCAACAGTGCTCGCCTGCAAATATGTAATTAACAAAGTATTTAATTGTAACTCCACTCAACTTAATACAATGCCAATACAATGAAAAAAAAGTGGTGGGCAACCTCAAGTCCTTGGAAATTTTGGGGGACATGATAACACCAATTTTTCGTGATGTTTTAGTTCTTCTTAAAGAAAAACAAAGTATTAATGCCTTCTCCACATCTTCATCAGTAAGGGCTGATGTCACCCATGCTTGAGCTGCAGAGCCTGCAATCAGAAAAAAAAACGACTCAGCTATTTTTTAAAAAATTCTTGGATAGGTTTTTAATCAAATCTGTTATAAAATTTTTACCTGGCATTGCAAAGTTTGTCAAGCAGTACAATCCCAAAGCAGAAAATACCAAAGTTCCAGATATGAGTAAAAAAAAACTACTATGCTCTTTTTGGCATTCTTCTTGCTCGATTGGATTTGCTTATGATCACTGAACCATAAAATTCTACCTCTTATATACAAAGGTAAAAATAATATTTGCATGCATCATTTTTAAAAATAAAAAATGCAGAAATATCAATGGCAAGATAGGTATTTAAATATAATTTTCATCATTTTTGAATACCGTCCAGTCAGTGATTTTGAGTTAGGCATGTGCAAACAACTTAAATATGATTGATTAAGGAAAAAAATAATATTTTTCTTGAAGCTACTTGATCAATTGGTACTGTTGAAATAACCATTATGATAAACCACCTAAATATTTTTAAGACAGGTAATAAGTCAGAATTTAAATCAGATGAAATTTCTAGCAGCTCAAGCTCAAATATTTAGTAAGCAGAGGTATTATTATTTTTTGAGTAGTTACATCATCGGAAAGAATGATAATATAGGCTTGTTTGCAAAAATAAACCGCAAAATGACTTGAAAATGCAATAATATCTACTTTGCAATCCAGAACTTATTATCTGAAACTGAAACATGCTTTAAACTTTTGAAAAGGTATATTATGAATTATATGATTGATCTAGAAACGAATTTTGTATGTAATACAATGTGTTAAACTAGACATTAAAGCGTATAAATACTATTGTTTGATAATCAGAATTTAGTTGTTTCAAACTTGAAACCACAATGGTGCTTTTTGCTTTTAGTAGCAAATTGCCGAAATGAGCACAAAAAATGTTTTCACAATCCATGAATTTCATACATAACAAAGTTGAAAGAATGTAACACGAAATTGTGCGACTATCGTACAAAGTTGTATTTATGTATTTTGAAAGAGCGCATCAGTAAATTGTTCGAAATGTAATAATATTACATACATACATATTATGTAGTTTTTTGATGAACAGACAGTTTCACTTAAAAAAATTGTCTTAAGGTCTCGTTGTCTCAAGTACATACAAAGATTGGTAAATGAATAGTTTCAGTGATTGCATACGATTGCACTTGCCAACCCAATTGTTTTCAGCTACAAGTTATGTTACTTGTAATCCTGTCCATTCATAATTAGCTCGCTGCATTGTTCATGCAGAGGAGCTTATTATCGTACTGTGTCCATCTGTCTGTCCATTTTATTTTTTCAACCAGATAATTCAAACTTTACACAACATTTTGAACATTGAACTTTTTCCAAATAGTATGAACCATAATGATTCAATCAATTATAAGGTGATTTTCCAAGGCATGTTTTTATGTTTTCATTGTTTTTTGAACCATCATGATTGAACTTTTTTGTAATGTTCTCGAATCTATAAGATTAAAAAAAATTGATTGTAAACTTTTAAGCGTGCTATTTTAAACCATGATGATTCAACTGATTTCAATTTTTTTTAATCCGTCATGGTTCAACTTTTTATGACATAATTTTACAATGCATGGTACACAGTTTTTAATGGTTACTTGAGCTATCATGATTAAAAATATTCACAATGTTGTTGAACGATCATGACTGAATTTTTTATACAAGTTATAGTTACTTAACTGAACTGCCACTGTGCGCTCAATTTACTCATTTCTGTTCATGTTATGACATGCCTGTAAAATTACACGTGATAACTTGCATACTTATCAGCCGATTTTCTTCAAGCAAATGTAGAATACACCAAGAAGTGTATCCCACAGTGTTGTGTCGAGCAACTATGAATAAATTTTGCCAACAGTACAGAACATGAATGGTCACATACAGATATGAAAATCGCAACCCAGCCTGACATGCCTATCCATTGCTTCTGCAGCATCAGTTTTGGCATTACCCAATTATTCTGTTTGAGTGTGTGGT
>JAHZMZ010005496.1:0-12651 GCA_027743805.1 Lepidocyrtoides sp. E14
TTAGCTTACCTTATTAATATTCCAAATGTAATTTGGATTCCCCTCCCATATTAAAATGATGTCCCATTCATTTCAAATATTCTGACTTGTACGTAATGACTATGGCTTTCCGGTAGTTTGCGGCAATAATATTTAACTGCGTTTCGGTATTTAGTTCATTTATTGTGATTTAAATTGTTAAATGAGATCATCATATAGTCACTTAAAACTGTTATAAAGTTATTTGTTAATACTTTTTTTGGCAACTCAAGTCTTTACACAGCTCTATCTCTTTCTTTTACGCTATATTCAGATGAATTCTAGAGGGCCGAACTCGTTCTCTAACAATAACGGGCTTTCTCAGCATAAATTTAGTGGTTTTTGTAATTTCCAAATGTAAAACGTAGAGAACAATAGTATCCCAAATAAAACAATCAATCTCAAATAAAAGCAGTTTCTCAAGAAAATCAAATTCCATTTTTGGTCGTAGAAACAGAGTTTAATTTCCAGTTTCTCTTATTAAATCTTATTAACTAACTTATGCAGAATGAAACATTACTGCTACCACTATGCACAAGTATTTTTGAGAGCTGGTAAGAGTTTTGTTCTGTTCTCAGCAAAGAACAGAAGTGAAGTGGAAGCATTCCTTCACAATTGTTTGCGGATAAAAGAGAACATCCAGAAATTCGCATGTGGTCAATTTGTTATCAAAATTAATGATCTGGATCTTTAAAAATGAAAAATAATATCTTTTCACTAAACATGTCTTAAACACAGCTGTAATGAGAGTTTAAGAGGCTATATTAACTAAATCATGCAGCTTATCGTATAAATGAAGACGTGTCTATATGGTTGGAAAACAAGTAAATTAGTCATCTGTCTGTACTAATAAACTTAATGTACATTCAGCATTATGGTTTTTTCGCAGATGACTCACCTGCAGTTGCAAATATGACAAAGTCACTAGTGTCATGGATGTAATCTGCATGGTTGTTTTTCAGTTTGACTGCAATGGCGCTTAATGATATTGAAAGGGTTGTAAATAGGTTGAAAATAGAGAACAGAGAACCATTAGAGCTGTCTAGGGGTAACTTGAAGCAAAAGGCTTACCGGAAAGCGATGTCTCCAAGTGCATCGTATAAAAATACATTACATACGTAGCTATACACTATACACCGCTACAATTGCAACCAATATGTTATGTCTAGACGGAAATATATGATGTGTAATTAATTGTCTTTTATAATACCATGACCATGAGTTGAGCTTTAAAACTCTAACGGAATCGTTTCAAACAGTAGAATGAGTTTGCCAGGAAAAGGGGAAATAAATCCAGTGCGTAGGAACAACCGTTGTTCAATAAGGCGCGGAAGTAACAGAAGTAAGGTGCAAAAACTGTATGTTGAAAGAATAGCTTATTATTAGTTGGAAATTCCAACTTGGAACTGACTTAAAGTCGAAAATCATTAGTTGATGTATAATTGGACGATAATATTTTTTAAAACTAATTACACTTTCAATACTGGATTTAACAAGGCACATCTGTTTTGCAAAACAGCAAGTGTACAGAGTAATGCAGATTATTTTAATTAACTGACTGTTTTAGGAAGCCAAACTCAGAACATGTCAGAGGACGGAATAAAGTTCTAAGTATAGCAAAATGTACTGTTGTCATCATGAGTCATTTGCGAGATTCAATAAATAAGGCCATTGGTTTAAGTTTTCATGAAGGATGTAATGTTTTTTTAAATCATCGCTGTACTTACGTTGGTGCATCATTATGATTTGAAGCAAAAAAACCATGTGCGCGTTTCAGTATTGCACATTTTTCATCAAACATCTCAATTAAAGCGGACGTTTATGATACGAAAGTTTTATAACCGTGTGCACATGAGTACTTAAATGATGCTGCTACTAGAAAAAATCCAGATTGATCTGGCTTTATTGTGTAACATACTTTCCAAAATGGAATTTTATGTAGTACTTAAAATATTATATAACCTTTGTAAAAAATAATGATGAAGATGAGGACAACTAGTGTATATGAAAAGTATTTAATTGCTCAACTTTTCAACTTCAAGCGGAATAACCTTTATTATTTAAATTTTGCAGCTTTGAAGTAAGGGAACAGGAATAGCCTGAATGGAAGTAGCCGCTGCATAGGCTTTCATATTTTCAGCGGGTACTCAGTTAATAATGGTTTAAATATAAAACAAAATTTATGTATGCGATGAAAACTAATGTGATGTATGACCAATGCAATCCGGATTGACCTTGAATGACAGTCCAATATTATAGAATATAGGGTGTTTTACCGTTCACCCTATTTGAAGGAGTTCAAGACAGGTGTACAACAAGGAGTACGCGATTAGACGGAGTTACGAATAATTATACCATGATCAATGCTTAGTGCTTCAAAACTGTCAATGTAAATTAAATAGTTAGTAAAATTTGATATTAAAACGAGCTTACGGTGAAAACTGCGAAGACGTTACAAAACACTAACAAGCTTACTTGGAAATAGGTACTGTTTTTTGTTTTCCACATGTCTTATATTTTAAATTAGTTGAGACTCAAAGTATAGCAAATGATAGTTACGTGTGAGATTTTTGTATCATTTCGGACAAAATAAAAGTGAAACATTAATGTTTTCATTGGATTTAAGTATTACTTAATTTGTTTAAATGCTATCTCACTTGAGGAAGTAAAGCTTAACATTCAGCAAAATTCTCTGAACAAAATCCTAAAATAGTAGATACTAGATATTGGGAATGTATGCATATCTGTATGGTAAACTGATTAAAATCAATTTAATAAGGAAAAACATTCGTGTTGTTCGTGTATACAGCCAAAATTAAATGGTTCTTGAATATATATATAACTGGTGTTAATAAAATATTGTCATCTTTATAAATAATCCTCATCCAATCCCCAAATAGGTGTAAACTGGCTTGTTCCGCTTCAATGCAACCTGATTTACCGACGGTTATTAATAGCAACTACGCATCATTTGATGTATACAAAGACATCATTTAGTTTATTTTATGGAACAATAATTAGTGTCGCCAAACAGGTTTTTTGTGCATTTGTCTTCACCTGTGACTTTTAAGGATAATTTGCAGATTTTATTTTATGCAATTGGCGTTCCAGGTAAATACATCTCTACACGTTGACACGTTATCCACAAAGAGTAGTTTTTTTGGTTATGAAACAGATCTATCACGTGGCCAAATACTGACAAGTTAATTTCACACTAAATATACGATAGGATCATAGGTCAATAAAGTAATAATCAAGTGTAACAAAAACAATTGCTCAATTCTATGCGCCATAAACAAATCTATACTCAGACTGAAAAATTGTTTTGGTACATATACTTGCCTGAAACTGCTGGTTGTGGTGCAACTTGCAAAAACACTGTCGCAACTTGTAATAAATATTTTTTATACCTTGTCTTCAATCTTTTTTCACTTGCAAATTAAAAATTGCCATCTGTCATGCCAACAGCATATTGAATGAAATTAATTTTACAAAATTCGATTTATCTGTCGTCTCTAATTCAAAATAAAAAACACTCATATTAAACAATTAGAAGTATTACCTATATCAGTTTGCAGTATCAATAGTTTTTCCATACTGGGGCATTTTACACTACAAGCTTGACCTCATTCAATGCAAACACATCGGAGGACGACGTTAACTACTGTGTGGGTAGTAGGATTTATACTCATATTTGACTCTCTTCTTTAACCGCTACTGCTGAGTTATATATTTAATAACAGGGTGGTTTGAATAACTAACCGGTAACTCCCATGCAATGCAATGGTGACGTGCATATTTGTAAGTAGGGTAGGAAGTGTAGCGAATGGTATCAAATACCGGTATTTTAAATGATTATGAATGTTTCATATCGCCAAAGAATGATAAGATGTACATACATGGTCGTTGCGGGGAAATGAAAATACTAAATTTCCTTTGAAGTATGGCATGTCATTCGCTATTTTTTGATGGAAAGTTTCAAATTTAGAACATGAATGAATCGCACTAAAATATGAATAGATGAAACCTTCATTAAACTCACTTTTATTCATGGCATCTCAATGATCTTAGGGTCGTCCTTTGATTTTTTTGTCGCGCTATTCCTAATTTAATGGTAAATTGTGGACTTACGTAAATACGTACACCGGAATCATTTACATGCAAGGCTAAAATGACAAAATGTTGTCGTAGTGATTTTATTTGTGATAGAGTGAAAATCGCATTTAGTATTTTGAGTCCCGACAAGAATTGAAAACCTGATTAGAAAGATTACAGGATGACGTGATGAGGTGTGGATTGAATAGAATGGAACCAGAAGTGAAAATTAGAGGCAAGCGTTCGTGATCAATATCAGGCTACAAACCACCTCCACCAGTAACTACAGCCCACCACATCACATCCCCCTTCTCCTTTTGTTTCGAGAAGATTACTAAATACGTTGGTTGATGATAACTGTTACTGTATTAACTATAACACCTACACAAAGTCAAGGCGTAAAAGGGTAACAAAAGTGGGATCAAATAATAGCTTCTTGGAAGTCGAGTTTTCGATCATTTGTAAAAGTTATGTATGAGTGGTGAACGAAACCATTTTTACAAAATTTTCAGTAACATAATACCGATTACCTAACCGAAAATGTTATGTCAAGGTTTCCTCCACATTGTGAATGTTATCTTTCCGTGTTGGTATGTAAGTAAACGCAGAGTAAGTGTAAAGATTTGTTAATTTACTATCATTAAACTATACATGGGTACATACATGCATAAATGGTGTTGCGTTTTAAGTATGACGTTGAAAGAGAAACAGTGTTCCAAAAAATTTGTTGTAAATTGGTAGTCAGACAAGCACGTAAGTAAACGTACACGTACATTGTGCTTTGTGTCTCTTTTGTTGGAAAGATGTGTTGCTTACTAATTATCTAGACTCTTCATTCTCATGGTTTGTCGGAGACGACATACCCTGGTTAACTCGTGGTGGTTGTTATCGCATTTCCTTACCCTATTTCGTCGCATATAAAAACCCCCTGGATTCATTTGTGACGATCAGACTTCTTTTCGAAAGGAACTTGAGCACAACATCTATTTTCAAAGTTCCTTGATCATTCATTCAACAACTGGTATTTTTCAACGTGACAAAGAAAAAGTGAGTGTCTGGAAATAAGGAAATCTTATTTTGAAAAAATAAAAATACACAGTTAAACTTGTAAAAAATTTCCCAAACTCAAAAATTAAGTTCTTTGCTTTTTTGCAATTTTAATTCGCACTGGTGGCAAAAAAGTTCATATTTTAAAATGGCAGTTCAAGTAGTCAACCTTTCAGCTTACAGTACCCTTCAGCTTCCAATAGGAAAATCGTCTGGCACGAGGTAATAATCTTTGAATATTTTGATTCTTACAAAGCTTAATATTTCTTAAGTAGATTGCAGCTCGAAGCAGCACTTCAATTTTTAGATTAAAGCTCATGGGTGACCTTGTCAAGTAAAGAACTGCATCTGACTACCTAATTATGATACTGGAACAAAACTACTAATAATGTAGAAATACTTTAATCCTGCTGAAATGAGAAAAATACTAATACTACGCTCAGTTTAGAATCCAGAGCATAAGGGGATGAGGAAAATGGAAGAAAGCATAAAAATGGCATGAAAAAGAGACTGGCATGAGACCATGCTCTTGCCTTGTTTACGGAGCACGTGTGTGGCTTGTAAGATTAAGAGAATTAGATATTGTGTAACTTGAGAATTAGAAAAAAGGCCTCTTCAATCTTACAAACATGTACATATTCTTGTAATTTTATTCTCATATGAACATACATACACAAATGGTATGTCCATAAGGAAGTGGGGACCAGAGTTGTGTGCGAAAGCTTTACGGATAATAAAATCGTGATATGACTGGATAAGTTTGAATGTCACTCTGGATTAATTTCTTTTCCAATGAGGTAGAAAGTATCAGAAAAAAGATTGGGAGCAGTAGGTACTAAAAATTGGCCACGTAATATCTATTTCGTGTTAGCTAGATGTAAAGAAAACAAGTGAAAACCAACCCAATTGGTTATGGTCAATAAGATAATAAGGCACAAGCAAACTTTCACAACTGTGTCGTTTTACATAGTTTCTTTGTTTCCACTTTTATAAAAGTAGATCGAAAACTAGATTGTAGATTGTAGTAGCTTGGGGAACTGTATTTATGGTATACATGAGAAGTTTGGGAAGGCAGAAATTTCCTGTATTTACGGCTAATACCTTAATTACTGAGTTACCAGAGAAAGGGATGAAATGATAGAAATGAACCCTGGAAAATTTGTCTTTAGAAAGGTGGAAAGGGTCATACCACAAATTACTACACCGCCTTTTTTGATTAGTATTACCAGTATACAGCCAACTTTCATTAATAGAATCTTAGCTACATTCTCAACTGGTTGCAAATGAAATTAATTTGTACCCAATGGCACACTCTGATATTTGAGATGTTAGGATTTTGGGTTTTATTTAACAGGTAAGTAACAGGTTCAAGTGAAAGCTTATCAAAGGCCTGGTAAAAATTATGCATTTAATGCATTTACGTTACCTTTGCGGCTTTCGATCAGCTTTGCACTGTCCTTCATTGGTATACTCATGTTTTACAGTTACAGGATTTAAGTTTTACATCATTACAATTTTCAAGCATTTGGATATAAAAAATTGGATACTTGTACATACGGCATCAATCCATACAAGCATTGGAAGATAGTTTTTTACCGGGAGCACAGGGTAGGATAACTAAATTATAGTTGGGTGTAGGGATGAGCTATATTATCACGTGAAAATCATATAAAGTATTAGTTAGCAAATGAATATTAATGAGAATTTATATGAACTTAAATATTAAAAATACTGCGACATAATCAAAAAGAGTAGTCTAGTGGCGAGGCATCAGAAGAAGATGTTGACTGATTGAGAGATCCAGAACTACTTCCATACTCAAGAAACATTTCCACTTCCTCTGCAATGTCCAAAATTTCATGGTTTTCGGTTTTAAGCGAATGTGCAAGATGAAGAGTCTTCTCTGTTGAATCAATCAGCTTTTTCTAAAGTATATGAAATAGAAAATAAACGCAACGATCATTTAAAAAAAAAATAACAGCTCATGTAATTCAGTTATTATATGAATAAAATCAACCTTACCATGGTCTTAATTTTGCCAGAAAGTTGCTGTTTATCAAACTTGGTATCCAAAACAGTGCGCATTTGTTCTATAATTTCTTGTATTTTTTCAAAACAAGTGATAAACTTGGATTGTTCTTCAATATCACATCTAATGGCTGCAGCCAGATCCATTCTTCCGTAACCGCCTACGTTAGCTATGCTTTCTCTTCTTCCTACAAAATACCTCATTCTTTCAAGTACTGGTTTTTTCTGGAACTTGTATATAATTAGGGCAACCTCATCAAGTTGCCGTAAAATATTTTCTGTAAAAAAATTGATGTAGTGAAAATATAAAGGCTGTTTCTATTAAGTTTAAAATCATTAAAATAGTCTAGATATAGTAGTATTTAAAGAGTCTTACCTATTATTTTTTGTGGAAACTGACGATGGAATTGAGTTTTAGCTCGACGCTCACAGAGAGTCATTAAATGCTTCATGCTATTGTGTTGGAGAACTATTAGCTTGTCTATTGATTTCACGTAGCTTGGGAAGCTGCCATAGTTATCCAAATTTTCGTTCATGTATTCGTAACGGGCAGATGTCACATCCACGTTAGCTTCATTTCCCTTAAGAAAATTATTCAGGGAGTAAAAGGTGAAATCGACATCTGCGGAGTCGTCATTAACCGCTTTTGGAGGGTCTTCAGCCCTTTCAAATTCTTGCAATAAATTTTTAGCAGGAGCTATCTTGGTAGGTTCATCATAGAACTGTGCTGCTCCAGCACCAATAGTGAAATCTCGGTTTTCGATCCGCTCAAGTGCCTTTAACAGTTGCTCATTAGTCAGCCTTGGTTTTGGTGGTTTTGGTGACACAGGCTTTGTTGGATAACCAACTCTAGGGGGAGTAATCCCTCGCCTACCAATTATGCTGTTTGATAAGAGGCTAAATCTTTTGATGCGGGCTGGATCCATGTTTTGGCTAATGACGAATGAAAAAATGCAGCCTCTGTAATTAATTACTTTACTAACCTTTTATTTCCAAATCAAACAAACACGTTCCTTGATAATTTTTGACTTACAACTTCAAAATGTAATGCGAGCAAAAAGTAAGGTGACTAAAGAATTCTAACATAAACGGCATACCTGTACTGGTGTAAATATTCCATAAACGTATTTAGCTAACTTTTTACAGGCATAGTTTTTCCAAATGTAAAAATATGCAAACGTGTCTATTCTTATATTTTTTTAGGAAATATTCTCGAGGGATTGCTTCGTGGTCATTCCTCTGTCTTGCAGTATTATCCATCATTGCTGCATCCCATGCACAAACATTTCAATACAGTCGTGGATGGACGAATGGGAAAAGAAGCGGTCCTGCTTCATCCATTGGCTTGGTAGACTTGGAAAATGGATATCTCAGTCCAGAGATGTCTGACTTGGGTCTCTTACCAGGTCATATTCAAATGGGTTTGAGTCCTCAAGCCAGACTCCGTACGTTGGATTATAACCAAGTAAGATTTTCATTCAAAATCTCATGACATTTACTGGTTAAAACCAGTCACTTTGCATATGTCAAGCTATGAAAAACATTGCTCGCAGAATACCCCAACTTATTTCACATTTACATGGAGTACTTCACTGAATTTATTGCTGACATTGTAAGCAAAATATATGCGATTTTGGAAACCATGTATACTTACCTATGATATAATGTAGATAAACCGTTAAAAAATGGTTAATGAATTGAGAAATTGTGGTTTGGTCTGAATGACTAGAAATTCTTCACCGTAGTAAAAAGATAGGCATGCTTTCATCATAACATAACGTATAATTTGATGTAACCACTAACCATAAGAATAAAGAGTTAGATAGCCAAGAATCCTCGTTCCAGACTTCTCTCTGCCTAGTATGACCAGTTTAATAGAACTATCCAAAAGTACCCACTAAACATATATTATCCGTATTTCAAATCGCACGGTATGTCTAGCAGTATCAGGGTGGCCTAACCGAGGGTGCCCATTCCCGTCTACTTGAATAAGTGAGGCAATCAAAGAAATCAAGATATTTTCACCTCCTTGCAGGACCACCGGCATTGCTCCTTTACCTAAAGTGTTTTTACTCTACCCTCCGAGTATTTTTTTCATTCACACAACTATCTGGTGGAGGACTCACTGTTAAAAAAATGAAGACTTGAAGTCAAAAACATGACTACAAAAATATAATATACATCATAATCATAACGTACATATTGTTGTTGTGGTCTTGTAACAATACCTATTCACTGGTAAACCTGCCGCTAATGAAAAGGGTATAAGTTGTTAAATAGTAAATAGATGCATTCACTACAGGTATTAATGTAAACATATTTCATATGACAGCCAGCAAAAATGCCGATGGGTTTTTATGCTGTACGCTGTCCCTAATTATTGTTATGACTTGAGAGTCTTTCTATTAAAAAAATACTTCGTGTGACGCCAGTAGTACTGCACCTTACACACAATTGAGAAAACTGTAAAAGAAGCAATGAAAATTTTGCGTCAAAGCATGCAATAATGGTTTTTTGAGGATGATGATAATTCATTAAATTATTTTATTTTTTTTCCTTTTTGCCATCTTGCAGTATCTTGCTCGAAAGCTTGGTGTGGGAAGCAGTGGTAATTTGAACACTAGGAAACAACCACTTTGGGTTGGCACAATTATGGGTATGGACTCATCGGATTCTTCTGCTGCATCCGCCCAGACTTCCAGTGGGACTTCGAACAGCAGCCCTTCAGGAACATCAAATGACTTTTAAAAATAAGATAATACTTTTTTTCTTCAAATATAAAAATGTATCATTTCATATTTATTTCTACTTTTTGTCTGCATATATGTATGCATATATTTGTATGTAATGTTCTCATAATACCTGCATTACAAACATGATGTGTGTTGAAATAGTATTACTTCACGACAGAAAATGTTATTGAATGCTTACGTTGATACATTGTCATAGACATAAGTATTAAACTAGCATAATAATAACAATAATAATAATAATGATTCCACACTACTGTAGTATTAACTTCGCGTATAAATTAATTCCACGCTATTATAACTACTTACAATTTAAAGATACCGTTAATTGAGAGGCTTAAAGTTAAAGTCGATTGTAAGTATAAATCTGAACCTGGTGTTAGACGAATGTAAAATGTGAAAGATAAAAAGTTTAAAAATTTGAATTAGTCATAAATACAAGTACGCGGCTGCTGGTCCCTACAAATATTGAATATGGAATATGTGTCAATTAGCGTTTCTTCACTTATTCCCTCAATTTTAGTTTAACCTTCTCAATTTTTAACGAGGAAACGGCATGGGGCAATTTTATTTCTCCCCTTTTTATCCACTGTAATTCCCAGTTGCTTACATTTATACTTTAGCTAGCATGTATAGCGTGTAATGAAATTCAGCAATTACAAGTTGGAAAAGTCATTAATTGATATTATTCACTGGATTCAGCGAACCTTTAATTAAAACTCGATTTCATACTACGGATTCGTGCATGTTCCATATAATTAGTTAATTTTTCATTATCCATAAAAACATGTTTGTATTATATTGACTATTAAGCATGCATCTGTCAGTAATAAAACTGTAAAAGTGGGGTACCGTGAAACTCACAGCAAGCTCACAATTTATTCACCGTATTATAACTATAACCTGCAGCATATTCATTCTAGCTTATCTATTTAGATGATTTTTAAGCTGTAAGGTAAATAAAGACACAAGCGCATAAAAAAATATTGAGGAATGTTTGACACAACAACACTGCATGCATTCCATACATAGGTATATTTGCAACATTGTATCCATATGGATTCCGTATTATGCCAAATATGAGCTTCTAGGTATTAATTTTGTATTTCAAGCCTATAATTACGGCTACATACAACTACACAACTGTTTAAATAATGACTGCATCACAGCTTTAAATTGTTGACATGCTGATAATGTTTTGTTTGGCTAATTAAAATCGTGCCTTCTTCCCAATGCCAGCCATTTCAATATTAATTGAGCGGATAAAAACTTGTTTTTTCAGTAAGTCATCAACTCAATATTATTGGCGGATGCTACCTTTCACTCGAATCATATTGAAAAGAATCCACTCGTCAAATCAGTTATAAATAACTCATTAAAAACAAATTGTGTTTAGTGCGAAGGGAGCAATGTTCAATCATCATTAACAACACCCATTTAACTACCACAACCCCTTGACTACTGGTGGTGTAAGAAATTATCATAAGGTCGAATTTAGATTGAATGAATGTACTACCTACACTACCCATACAATAGACACAGTATTACACTACATGAAAAGTAAACGTTCATTCTTTGAAATATAATAATGCCTACTGCATATTATAATTATTATTATTATTATGTTCCATTACTGTCATGTGACAATTCGAGTTGTGAAATGGACGTTGCCATCATTTGGTAATTAATTTAATTAATCACTGTTATGTTGTCAAGTATTGCATGTACATTAAAGTAGATTATATGGTTACGTCTGATATGAATTAAGAAGATGCTTTAATACCAGACCATTTAAAAAATGTACAATTAGTACTGGTGTCAGAATGGCTTTTAGGAAATGCTGAGATGATTCACCAGATTCAAGTTTCAAATGCTCCCCTCACCACCACAACTCGCCCTAACTTTCCTATAAGAACTTCATGATGAGTACGTTTAAGACTGACACTTGGCTTGTAGAATCATTATCATCAGCTATTTTAATAATGCCTAAATGCTAGCAGCTTTCTATTTGAATCTGAAGTTTGATCGTTTCACCACCAACAACAACGTCTCGAGATCGTTATGTTATGGTTTTGCTAAATCACATTCCATTGTTCATTGAATATCGACTTTTGACGTCGCCTACATCAGGTTGATGTACAAGTTGCTCTATCACAAAGAAACATGATTAAATCGGTATCAGGAATGTGTGTCGTCATGCATAAATATTATATGTATGTGTTATTTGACAATTTTAGACTAGACAATTCTTACAACTTTTGATCACTAATAATGATGGACTATTAACAGAAAGGACTTAGTTTCTGACCTTACTTGGTAAGATAAGGTGATATTAAATACCAGCAAATATTCTTGGTATTCTTATTAAGTGTGAAGGGAGGGGGCGTTACTCATTGTAATAGATAGTGATCGTACCAGTAAGGCAACATGCATTTTTATTTTACAAATTGATAATTACATTTTATCAATAATGCACTTACAAACGTCATTTGTCATGTAAAACATTTAGCCTGTCATGCCTAAGTGACAGGTATTTTTCAATCCCTACACTGTCATTACATATTTTCATTGCACAACCGTAGCTAAAGTTCAAGTATAAATATTTAAAAATAGGTTTCAATCGTCAGTGTGTGAGTGTAAGATTGAGGGAGTGATATTCTACCGATAATTTTCTGACAGTTTCTTGACTTGAAAATAAACTATCACCTATGAG
>JAHZMZ010005497.1:0-10144 GCA_027743805.1 Lepidocyrtoides sp. E14
TGAAGCGGAACAAACCTGAAAAAAAGTATGTTTCGTCGTTGTTGCTGTTGATGATGTTGGTGTTACTGTTATTAGTTGTATAGGTAAGAGCACAATGCACAATAAATAGCTTTTAAAGAACAATGCATTAGGTGGCATGGCATGAAGCTAAGAATGCAGAGTAAAAAAGAGAGGAGGAGGAGGTGGTGGTGGTGATGATGGTGGCTGGTTGTTGATGTAACTTGTGGCAGTTTTTTTTCTCCTTTCTTCAGTGTACCATTTTCTTGTGAGGCAGCCAGGTTTTTTGTTTGCTCTCTCTCTCTCTCTTGCCTCAAATATATTCCAATCTTTAAGTCTGCCTGTGGCTCAGACTATACGTTTGAGTTACATTTACCATTAGCCTCCTTCTTGACTTACCTTCTGGCAAGTGAGAGAGGCTGGTAGACTACACTTTAGCGATACAATATTATGAAGGAATTCTTCCCACTCCAAGTATTGTGTAGGAGTCTCGTCCTCCTCACACAAAATACACACAACAGTGCTAATGCTTTCTCTTTCCATTATCTCCCTGAGAGCCTATATAGTGGTGGTGGTGGTGAGGCACTTAAGAAGACAAGGGTACAAACACAGCCAGCCGTGTGGATAAGGAAAAAGGGAATAATATCTATAATTCCACTTGTGAGTTCTCCCCTGGGTTTATACCAATCTTGTATGCTAGCTCTATTTAGGATTTATTCCCTTCGTATGCTCTTCATTGTGTGTGAGTAACGCTGATGATGAGCATGATGATGATGGTTGGTACCCTTTTTTCCTACCCATAATATACCCGTCTCCGAAACCCTAGTGAGGGCTTCTAAACTGTGAATCATTTGAGCTAGTGCTTCACATTTTTTTTATGGGTAACGTATATACTGGAATCCAACATAGAGGTATGGAATGGATCGGTCGGTAGGTGTGTATTCTTTTGTTTTTGATGATGTGCGTTATTTAAGGGTACTTCCTCCTCCTCTCTATCTTGCACAAGTTTTCAGTGAGTGTGTGCTAGATATTAAATATTATGAGCTTACTATACAATAATGCATTGCTTACTTACTCGACTTACTTTTAGAATTAAGCCTCCGGCAATATTTCCTTTCTTCGTGTGTTTCGTAATGCGTTTCTAGCCTCCGGTGTTATTTTACAATCCGGACTAGTTTTGTGGCCAAGTCGTCATGATGATGATGATGATGATGTGAGCTCACATAGACAAAAAAAGTACATTAGCACATCAACATATTATTATTTTGAACATGCACGGTTGGCTGGTGCGTATGTACATGGATTTAATATGTTTATACATTCAAGTACACTTTTCTGAATCACACATTAGTCATTAGCAAATGGCATTTTCGAAATTACTACCACCACAGCTACCACCAACCGTCACTGATGCTTCTCTCTGCTGTTACTCACTCATGGATGGCTCACATTAACAATCCAACCAAGCCAGGAGTTAACTTTAGCAGCAATGAGGTTTTAACTTGCTTCCGCAGCATTAGCTCTTTTTTTCCTTCTTTTTCCCTACACTTAGCATACATATTATTATTATTTTGGTCCAAGTGTGTGTGCCTTTATCTACAAAATTCCCTGTCTGTTTTCATTTCTTGGGGCTTTGACTCTTAAAAAGGAGAGGGACACACTGACTGAAGATGAGGAATAGGTAATACAACTTAAAATATCCATCTCTCTCGCTCGCTCTCAAATTTCTGCTCGAAACAACGTCTTGTGCCCCTCGCTCATTCTACTCCTACTACTAGTAACGGCAAAGGCAACCACCGGGCTGGATGTAAATTTTCAGTTTTGGCTGCCAGTTGTTGATGTTTGTTGCTGCGTTTCTCTTCATCCCTGTTGAAAGTTTTCTTGGTGGATGCACATGTACAATTGCTGCCACCACTACTAAACTTTAACTTTACTCGCAGCTAACATTATTATTATTATTTTTATTATTATGATAACCTACAATGTATGTAGGTAGTAACATAGTTACATATTGAAAGAACTACATATAGTGTTTATAATCATCGTCATCTTCATCATTGCATATAAGAATGTATGCACACTTTACAAGACGCGAGGCATTAAATTTTCCTATCCTAATGTTTTTGCTTTGTTTGAGTTTGAAAAAGCTCTTTTGCTTAGGGAAAAGTTTGGCAAAAGTTTATTTTTTTTTCTCCTTTTTCTTTTCTTATTCAACGAAAACTGTTAAAGCTCTGATGTGGCATGGCTGATGATGATGATGATGAGGATGACGAGACGGAGAGAATGAGACGAGACCATGATGAGGATAAACAACAATAGACGCAGAGAATGGAAAATTCATGGGAAACTGACGTTTGCACATAATTTGTATTTGTAATGAATGTTTCCAAGTTTTGAAAATAATTAGCCGTGTAGGACCCATCAATCTTACACAAGAATTCTATTTTTCAACCTGGCCTGTGTGCATTAGCGCAAACTGCACAGCTTACAGTATTACCATTACCACCGACGTGGCACCTCCACTGCTGCTGCTTCTGCTGTTTCTTCTAAATCTTCAACTACTAAAAAAGTAGTTATTGTTTTGCACAATAGGAACGACACTCATCATCATCATCATCATCATCATTCTTACGTATCAAGGTTTACAGACAGGCTTTTTCGTACTCGTTTTACCACTCCACTTTCCCATTGTCTATTTCTCTTAAGCATCAAAAAAACGTTGCAGCATAGCGTATACGATGATTTGACAGAAGACGCGATTCTACGTAGAAAAACGCTTATTACTGAGTATTCCTTTTGTGTCGGCTTTATTTCTATCAAGCTATCATTACATTTATAGTAAATACACTGTACTTAAAATCACTAAATAAAAATGTATTGGTACAAAAGGAGGACATTTAATCCATTAAAATTTTTTTTCCAAATAATTGCTGAAGAACATTAAGAAAAAAATATTTCTATTGTTACGACTAACAAAAAACGTTTAATCTAATGAAGGATCTTATCTTATCCATTTTTTTGTCAAACCAAAGGGGAAACAAAAAGTGATGAAATATCCTGTATTAAAAACGCAAGTGCTTGTAGTACTGAACAGCAATAATATTTTGACACCATCGTTGCTCAACAAAATCGTTTCTATTTTTGCTCAGAAAGAAGGGGTTTTTACTGGTATGAAAAAATGACACATTGAAAGGAAGGAAATGAAAATTATGCGTTGTGTGTGTGTACATTAGGAAATGGTTTCCGCCATTTAAATAAAATACTTATGCACCAGGCACCAACTGATAACATTATATTATACCACTGGTGATATATTATGTTTGTAGTAGAGGCAGGGTTGCTAGCTGTTTTTTTACGCTCAGCTCCACCCTGAGAGAGATTGCATGCATTGAGTTATTTTTTTTTCTCTCTAAAAGAATAAAAAGTCGATGGGGTGGTAAATGGCTGTGAAAGCTGATAAAACAATCATAAGATGACTACTACTACTACTACTGACACTACAAGGACGATGACGGCATTACTTACTTGGAATATATAAAATAATAATAAATGAACAGAAAAGTATATAGGAATGAAATCAAGTATTTTTTTTATTCTTTCATCCTTTCTTTCTTTTCGTCATAATGATTTACCATTCACTACTATCGCACCAGATAGCTCACTCACCCTCTCTCTACTTTTTCCATCTTTTGTTATTCTGGAAAAATCTCATTGTTTCATTGCGAAAGCCCTTGTGTGTGCATACAATTCTCTGAAGGTTAATACCGTTCTGCCACGCACACTGAAAGTGCTTCTTCACTCACTCTCTGAGCAAAATATGTATGCAGAGAAATTGAGAAGAAGGGGTTGTTTTAGTGTGTTCACCATGTTATCTCTCGTTTTTTTTAGAAAGTTACATATACTGATGGACGAGTGTAGCTGGCTGGTGTATATTTATATTCTATTTTTTTCAACAAAGTTCTCACATTTTAGTAGAATGGTGCGGATACAAGTAATATATCAGAGAGGCAGTATACCACTGACTTATTAATATTATTACTACTACTGGGCTGACTTTTTTTTAGAGGGTTTCCATGTGGATGATGTGATTTGTTTGCACTTTTTTTTAGTCAACCAAAAAGGAAATGGATGAGATAGCATGCAGTATTTCCCTGATTGTTTGCTTCTGCTCTATCTACATCTTCTCGATTTCCTACGTGCTGCTGCCTACCTTCAACGACAAATACACACGCAGACTTACAAGTCGTATGCAAGCCAGTAGTAGTAGAACAACAGGGAAACGCGTGTCATGTGCTTTTAGCTGTACATGAATAGTATTTTATTATATACATTTATTCAAAGGGTTGGTGGAGAGAGAGAGAAAAAAAACTTCAGAGTAAACCAAACCCTGTACTACTACTACTGCTGCCACTGAAACTACAACTAAATCCATTATCCATCTTCTTTCAAGTAGATGTATGAATACTTATTTTCTCCCTGCCACGCAGAGGAAGGAATGACTAAGTGCTGCTGATGGCACCCTGTATTATAATAATAAAAATAGCCATGTAACTTGGATTGATGTAAATCCTCAAGGGAAAATATTTTAACTCTCCAAGATTATAAATGTGAGCCTTTTTTTATTTGAGTAGAAAAAGGGGAAGAAAATAAAAGTTGAAAATTGCTGGAAACGTTATTTCTTTTTTGTTTAGAGAAGTGATGTTTGTGTATTGATTGCAATAATGTTGTACTTTTTACTTAAAACAGAGCATCTAAACTAGGTTTGAATGGTGATGGTGACAACGAGTCTTATGGTGGTGCTTAATGTCAGTACGTGTGCAGTGCAGTGGTTGCATTAGTTTTTTGTCTTTTTTTGGTTTCATTTCATCTTTTCTTGATGATGATGATGATGGCTGTAGTGGTGAGACGGCGATTATGGTAAGCAAAATAAATGGGAAAGTAGTGGTGATGATAGTGGTCCTAGTGTTTTTTTTGGAAATGACAAAGTTGCCGGCGACAACAAAATGTTAACTATGGGATGTTATAAATACATAATGTAGATAGAGAGGACATGTGGCTGATTATTTGAGTTTTTTTTGGGCTAGAAGTTTTTATGCATATATTGCAAAATGCCAAATGAAACTACATACATACATACGCATGTACATAATCCACGTGAACATAAAAGCTGTTGTTTGAAAGTTGTTGAAACACACGACTGTTTTTTTTTGTGTGCTGAATGTGTGGGGTATAAAATATTGGCATAGTGCACGGGTGGCATGGGATGACATTACAAACAAAAGAAGAACAGTTTTTGTAGTGATTAGCATTTTGTATGGTTTTCAGAAGGGTTGTCTTCTAAGCTTAAAACCCATTATAATCAGAGAAAGAGAGAGAGAGAGAGAGAGATAAGCGAGTAGCCAGACTAATTAAATAAGTAATAGTGATGATGGTTAGTAGAGTTGGGAGAAATAGTAGTGGTGCTTGGAAGAGTGCTTTAGCTAGTTGTGTTCTTGATGGTAGTTGTTGGCCATTCTGCGAAGAAAAAGTTTGTTTTTTAGCCAAATGAAATTCAGAGTGGTTCATATTTGTTTGGTGCCAAGCTGACAGTCCCACTATTCAAGTAAGTAGAGGAGTAGTAGAAGAGAGAGAGAGAGAAGTGATGATTATAGTAGTGCTGGTGTGGTGGTGGTAGTAGTGATGATGATAGGTACCTTCACACCAAAAAACACACAGAAAACTAACGGAAACCACACTTTTCGTAATTTTTCTATGTGATTGGGCGGACGCCAATCTGCCAATTTAATGGAAAGAAGAAGCAAACAAATGTGGATGAAAGAGAAATCAAAGTAGATGGAAGACCAGAATTCTACTACTAGAATCATTCAGGGGAGAAAAAAAAAGTTAAAAAAGTTAGAGGCACTTTCGTTCACTAGCGAAACAAAACAAGCAGAGCAATACAAAAAATAGGACTTATGTTCTAGGCTAGGATAATTCTGCTTTATGCCTTGATCCAACCATAACCATATAAAATACTTATGCATGCTAGCTAGCTTCTTTTTTTATAATTGTAATGGAAGTAGTTATACAAATGAAAAAGTTTATCTGGACAAGCCATACATGCATAAATATAAATGTTTGCCACCCGTGGGATATATTTCAGTTTAAATGGCACACATTAAGAGTGTTGTAGTAGTAGCTGTAAAAAAATATTTGGTTCGTCTGCTGTTTTGGCTAATTGAGAACTATTGCTTTGGCAATCTGTCCGTGTCTTTGTCACTACCGTCCATCTTCCAAGTTAAAACAGCTTCAGAAGGAAAGGAAGGAAAAAAGAGAGAGATAGAGAAAAACACGAAAGTCAGTTGTCTCACTCAGTTTCCTAGCATTGGAGTGGTTCGTGTTACACACCAGGACATTATTATTACTGCTACTGCTGCTGCTAAGCAATGTAGAAAAAAAGTAAGCAAGTCTCAAAAGGGAAGGAAGTGAAAAAGAAAGAGATGGATGATAGAGTTGTTAGGTGAAGATCCAATAAGTTTACTAACTGGCTTTACCAGTTTGTCACCAGACAAAAGAGAAAGAAAAAAAGGCAAAGAGTTGGTGGAACAGGGGAAGTTAGTAAAAAAAGACAGGGACTGTGTGTAGGTATGTACATGCACACCGTTTTATTTTCCAAGTTTCACCAAGTAAGTGCTGCCATACGTAATTGTTGACACAATGGAATAGATTTATAAAGAAGGGAATAAAATGAACGCGTGTGCATAGGTACACAAGAAGCAAGGTTTTTTTTGGATGTGGTTGCGTGTAAGATACAAACCGTACGCTGGTACAAAAAAATATGGTGTTAGTGTTCTAAGAAAATACCTACTATCTTTCTGATGACATAGTGACAACATCAGCAAAAGAAGTGATGGTGGTAGTGGTTGCTACTAGAGCTGGGCATGACAGCATACTCTCACGAAACAAGAAATCCTTGACGGTATTATGTACAGAATAGAGGGAACACGATGCTACAGATGATGTTGACGATTATCACATCACCAAGTTTCATTGTCTTCTGGTAACTGCGACAATATTCCTTTTCTGCTGAGTTGACTATCAGCTAACTTGAATGACTTAAAGTCACTACTCACAAACCACTACCATGACGCCTCTCCATTGAAAAGGAAAGGACTAAACAAATCTAAACAAGTTTTCTATGCATGCACAATACATGAAGCCTCCCTTGTGGAAGGGAAATGGGAAGTGGAGGCAAGTACTGGACTTACAATAAAAAAAACAGTATCACTTGATACGATGATGATGATGATTACAGCGATGGTCTAGTCTGAGTTCAATTTTCCCTGTTGTATGAAATGAATAATAATACAAAATACAGTGCTCGTATAATATCTCATGTTGTCTCGTGCTGTGTATGTACACTGTCGTCTTGTTTTCATCTTGCTGGCTTTGCTGAGATTATTACAGTTGTTATTAGTATAACTTCCGTAGTAAATTTCGTGTCGCCATTGCGCTGAGGCCAAACAAGTTTTGTGCAGTAATCAGTATTCATGATGACCAGTGCTGCATGTCTCTTGTTGCTCTAATGTTTCCTGTGCTGGTTATTATTTACGTATATTCTGCACTTATCACATTCTTCCAGTGTGGTGATATTGTATACGCTTGTTTATCCACTGCACCATTTTCAATTTCCAAGGGAAAAAAATCTACTTCTATAGCTTATAGTATAGTAGGAAGTGATTCAAATGGAAAGGGTAGCATTTAAACAAGCACAAAAAATACATACATATGCTTGCATGATGAGGATATAGGGGAAGACTGGTGTAGAATTTCACATCTTCCTGACATCGTCAGCAAGACCAGGTCAACAAGACGGAGAAGATACACGAAGAAGGAAGAAGCTTTCTTGAAAAGCAAGAACAGCAGCAAAAAGAAAGGAGCCTAGGGAAAGCTCCCGTCACTAAGAACATTACTTTGTTAGTCAAGAAAGTAAGGAAACGCGTTGTGAAAAAAAAGTCGGCAAATGTAGAGTAGTAGAAGGCAGAGAATGTTACATGTGAAGAGAGCGGTAGAGTAAGATTTTTTTTTTTGAAAAAAAAACTAAGAAGTCCATGTTTCAGTTTATGTATTATTATGTGCATTCTCACTTGACATTTTTTACAGCTTCACTAAACTCAGGAAAATTTTCAGCGCATCGTCGTCATCAAGACTACTTTTCAAGTTGTTACAAGCCACTTTTTTTTCTTCAGTTTCTTCATCCCAGACAGAAAAGAGAGAGAAGGAAAAAAAAGTAAAGAATGGCACTCGAAAAAAAGGCCCTCTTTTTGAAATGGGCTATTTACGCTACTAATACGAGGGTAGTTTCTCTAACGCTCTGCTTTAACAGTTGTTCAAGATGTACTTCTCTTATTATCTGTCCTTTTGGTTGTCGTCAATCAGCAACTTAAAGGACTTAAGACCGTCGCTTAAAACCATTGCACTTACTTACAACACTACATACTACTTGCGATATTGCCTTGACTATTTTTATTTTATTTTTTATTTACCATACAATTCCAACATGATTTTTTTACCAAGACGAAAACATTTACCAGCCACTCTTCCCTTCCTACTTTGTATAGATGTTGTGATGACATGCACATTACAAAATAAGTGTGTTAAACAAGGACAGGGAACAGAGACAGTAGTACATACTAGAAGTAGAGATAGAAAGCAGGCAGACAGATCTACTACGTGGCGATGAACATTGTTGCCACCATTGTTATCATTATTTCAGATGTAAAGACCGTTTACTTGCTACTACTACTACGGCTACCATTATTATTACATTTCCCAGTTTAACATATTATTATTGTACATGTACGTACTCCTCCAGAACAGTTATCTGTTTCTTGGTTTCTTCATACATACTTATCTCAGCATTCCTATAGAATGATCCTTTTCAGCTTTTCAAACACTGACTTTGTCCATTACATGACTAGAAAGCACTGCTTACTCAATACCACTACTAGCAACGGAAATAACAGCAAGTACTATTGCTTCATAGATGTACCACTTGTACAAAGAGGAACTTCTTCTTGCAAGCTGTATAGTAACTACTTGTTCTTCATGTTTTTTTATACTATGATGATGAGAACTCTTGTATGTGGCAGTAGTGGTATAATGTGTGTGTTATTGTGTTGTATTGTCGTGACAGGAATGGAAAGTGTTTTCCATTAGCGAAATTGTGGTCATAAATTTTGTTGGAGAAGCGTCGCCTCCGACTGATATATTCCTCCGATTTAACCCGATTTATCGCTATACGTTTCTCTGAATGTTTCCTTAATACAATTTTCTCTTCATGGTCGCATCCATTTCTTCTTGTTTGTTGTCTCCATGTTATTACTATTGTTATTATTACTCTCTTTTTTTAAAAAAAAAGTGAAACAATCAGTAGAAGGGGTAAGTATAACTACAATTTGGAATGCATGCCTATATAAGTGCAGACGTCGTATAATACAATTATTGGTGTGAATAAGTTTTGTCTTTTTTTTGAAGAATCCAGTTAGTTGGTTTAATATTTAAGGAGACAAAAAAATAAGAAAACAATTTTTTCATATATTTTTTTTTTGTTTTTTTTACCCATGTCAATTTATATTTGAATGTGGAAGACCTACAATCTTAAGATAGGTGAGTGTAGTAGCAACAGCAGCAGCAGATTTGAAGTGTATGTGAATCATGTAACAAACGGGGAAAGGAGAGCTTAGATAAATAGATAGAATTCCAATCCCCATGACTTGCATTTCCAACGGTCCAATTTCAATGTTATCTGGTAGACATTGGAAGAAGAAAAAAAAATATAAAAGAGAAAGGTAAAAAGGAATCTCTTGTTTTTTTGTCTTTTCCTTTTTTTCCAAGTTCATTTCCCTTTTTCTCTCATACCGCTGCTGCTGCTGCTGCTACCCATAATATATAATGTAAACTTGTTTGTTTTGCATATTTTCTTCTGCTTCCACAAAAATACATGCATATCATCATCCCACATTTGAGAAAAAAAAGATAGCAGTGAGAAAGAAACACAATGAGACACAGTGTTTTCATGCTCACTTCCTATATATTTCGATAAAAAACAAAAAAAAACCTTTTTCTCTCTCTCTTCTTTTCAATGATTGTGTCACCCAACCGCGTG
>JAHZMZ010005498.1:0-12443 GCA_027743805.1 Lepidocyrtoides sp. E14
CATTAGTTGCCCTAAACGCAGTATCAAATTCAAGTCGATTCAATACAAATAAAGAGAAATATTGAAATTTTTTGAAAAGGTGATATACTTATGGGACATACCTTAGTAATTTTTGGAGTAAACTTTTCTCTACCATGAACATGCATGCATTCACAATATGCAAAACATTGTCTATGACTACTTACACTCTTCCGCAGGTTGATCTGAGCAGTTACTCCGTCCGAAATTATCAAGGCACCGCTTTAAATAGTCGACGTCTTTCATTTCCTTCATTTCTTTAATTTCTTTAAGCTCCTCGTAATAATTCTTTAGCATTTTGCCTTGAACCTCTTTATCTCCTTCCTTCTCCACACTTTCTTTAGCGTCTCCTGCTGCTTTTGAAACGGGTTCATTTTCGTCCCAAGCAACTCCGCCGACAGAAACGTCCTTATAGATATCTTTATAAATTCCCTTGGAGTAGAGTTCTTCAGCTTTCTCCTCGTCAACTTTGTCACCTTTGGTCTCCTCAGTTGCAGAAAGTACAGCAGGTTCATCTGCATTCTGGCGTCTAGCCACGTAGCCAGATGGAACCGTTCGACATCTCCTCCTCGTCTTTGTTCTTTCTGATATATTAAAGGGAGATGATTTCATTCCTTGGGCGAATTCCGTAGAAACTTTTACTGGATCCTCTCCCTCACTTGATATTTGATCTTCTTCATTCTCCACCTAGCCACACAAGTTGAAGCAGATATTTTAGGGATCAATAAATATCAGACTGCCTGATAAAAAAATAACAGTACTGACCTGATCCATACGTAGCTCTAAAGCACGCTCCAAAGTATTTTTTGCAGATAAAGATCTTTCCAAGAAAAATGACCCATTAGAAGACTCATTGGATGGCGGTGACCAACTGGTTGTTGTGTAGCCATACGCAGAACTGCAAGCAGGAGCCCGCCTTTCAAGTTCATGCTGCAGCCATTCTACAGCTGCATTCCATTGCTTCATCAAATCCGGCACATTCAGTAAAACGTTGTGACCAATACTATTTGGCTCCATCAGATTAGTAACGCATTTAATGAAAAGGTACGCTCGTTTTGGATGACTAGTCTTATTCCGATGAATAATATCAATTAGCCCGTCTTTTTCATCTGGTAATCCTTCAACACAAAATTCAAATTAAGTAATATTATAAGCCGAACATTTAATATTTATCCAAGTTCATTGCCGTCACACCACAAAAGTCGCATGCCTACCTTTAAGTGCACTGGCTATTCTCTCACTTTGCCACGAATCGTCGATACGTAATATGCTAATAAGCAAGTCTAAAAATGCTTTCAAATCAGTCGTATAGGAATACCCAATACGACTAAGCACTTCCATAACCGCTATCTCCGAAAACGATAAATTTTCCCAACACAGAAATTGTAAAAGTGTTATGGTATCCTCTGAAGTATAAGCTTCATCGATAATCTTTTTAATATACGGGCTACAGCTCAGATCCCTGGAATATAACGACAAAAAATAATTTAAAAACTCGACGAATATAAAACGCAAATACAGTGTTCAAGATGAATTTTAGTGCATACCCATATCTAAAGAACATTTCTTCGAGACTCTGTGGTAAAGTCATGATTGGTTTCCCACTTTGAGTTTCCACTCTAAAGGGATTTGGTCGGAGAACCTCACCCTATTAATAGTAATACCCAAAATGAAATATTTTCCTCCAAAAATTCAGTTGTAATCTGTGGTTTTTAAGACTTTAAAGTTACTGAAATACCGTTAAGGCAGGTTTACAGAGATGAGATACATCACAGGAACGTACAAGGAGCGACACAGTTTGGTGCAACTTACTTAGGTCAGCACATTGATACTTGATAGGAGGTGCTGGACCATCATCAAGAGCCAACAACATAAATGTTTCCGGCACTTCAAGCTATACGTGCATAACCGAAAAAATAACCCATTATTAGGTAAGTCTGCGTTCAAAGTTCCACATGGGGTAACAGAAGAACGATACGATAAATAGATGCGAATGTACAAACCTTCAATAAGTTAGCCTTTTCTTTATCTCCTATATTAATATACGATACAAAAAAACCGAAATACTGAACCAAATGTCGGCCATACTCTGACAGCTCTCTTCTCAAAAGATGCAGGATGGACTCTAATATGTACTCCCATAATTGCCCTTCCTTCTCAAATCGGCGAGCTTCAAAATAAATTAAATACATATTTAACAGTCTTCCTTCATTGTAAATTCAAAATTGAATAAACAGTTTGGTAAGAAAATAAAACCTACAAAAGGAAGCCATTGGTAAAGACGGTATGTAGGGTCCGTCACTTCTCGAACAAAGGCATAGATAGTTCAACATTTTAGAAAACGTCTGTCGAACTTCAGAACTTGGGCACTCAAGAAGATATTCCCCAAAACTAAATTTATATCCAATGTGACGACAGTTAAACGATGCTTAACAATTCAGTTTAATATTCACATAAAATGTCTGTTTATTGATATTAAGAAATGATTTACCGGCACGAATCCACAAATAAGGCATGCGTTGCAAACCAAAATCTAACGTTTTTGGATACTCTGATGTACGGCATAAGGAATTCATACCAATCATTTGCTATTCCCCTTAAATTTTTCTTTGTTCTAAATCCAATGGAAAACAGGAACTGTGTAGCCAGTTGTACACTAAGCAGAGCAAGCTGTTCCACTTCTTCGTTCTATTTGACACAAAATGTAAAATGACAAAATTGCACACAAGCTCTAACTCAAATCAAATCAAATCACTACGATATTCCCAAAAATAAATTATAAAAGCTTACGGGTGTCTCGAGACATATATTAGCAGGCATTAAATGATGGTTTGCTGCCACCAACTTTTTTACAAACTGAAAATATTCTGGAGAAAAATGGGAGCGCACGTGCATAAATTCCACATTTTGTTTGAGAACATTTCTCTCAATTATCGTCGGCATTTTTAACCGTCTTTCTGCAACTATAATAAAAACAATTTTATACCAAAATGTAAGTGCCTACAAAACTATCAATTTATCAACAACATTTTGGTTACGCTAACTTACATGACATACTGGAAAATTTGGCACTTAGGCCTATATCAACCACATCAGTTCTGGTGTAAAACAGGATGTATGCATTCCACCAGCGTTTCTGGCGTCGTAAACTCATCCGTTTCATCATATGGTCGAAAACCTTCACATGGATTTTCAAATTTACATTTTCTCTTATGTAAAATATTAATCTCGTTCACATCACAGAAATTATATTTCTCACCTCTCCAGAATAGTCCCCTCCAAAGCATTGATTCTTAAGCTCTTCATCATCATCCATTCGACATTCCGACACGTCGCCATCATCAAACTTGTACCATCTCCACACTCCATCTTGGCATCTGTAAAAAGCAATAAAATTTTGATATCATGCTGTTGTTTATGATAATTTGTAAAGACGAGTTTTGCAAATTAAACAAAAGTTTGCAAGCTTACTTGAATGAGATGTACGAATAGTAATGTCCTCCAGAAGCTTGACCAGAGTGTACAACTATGCCGGTTAAACGATACTTTGTACAGACATTTTGACCCAAAAGTGCTGCATCATCTTGGTCTATCATTTCTCCTTCGATTTTAGCTAGGCCAGAAACAGTGTATGGCTCCATATCCAACTCTCTTGGAAATTCGAAGTAGTCATTAAACTTTATAGGACAAACTCGCTCATAGTCATACTCGAATCGTTTTAGCTGAATTGCCAAAACAGGGGGTAACTTTTTTACGCACAACCTTTTGACAGTAACCACCTGTTTAAATAATGAAAAGAGGCAAAGACTTGAACAAACAAATTCATCACATTTTGAAGTTACTTTTCTAGCGCCATAAGTAAGCACGATTACCAATAATTTTATAGACATTTAATAAAGACCTTTCGTTTTTAAAAAGAACAGTGCATTTTAAGACAGTTGTTAACAATAAAAAATATGGGTGGGAATGCAAGTTTGAAAGGCAAAATCTAATGAAAAATATACCTAAAGTGCTTCCAAAGTCCATTAGGAATATGGTATTGGAATTTTGAAAGCGCTAAATGGCCAAAAATAGACTGGATTTGCTTAAGTATGCAAACATTATAAGACTTTCTGTCGTCTGAATTTGAATCCAGAGTAGAATGCGATGTTTGTGACTGTGATAATGCCACTGAATCAGTAGAATCTCTTGCTCCAATATCATCTGACACTTCATCGGTACTGGATACAGCATCAACATCAGTTACAGTCATTCCTAAAACTCCTCGTTTAATGTTTTCTACCATAAATAACTGCTGAAGAACAGAGTTCATGTAACAAGTGGCACCAGCGTTTTTCAGTCCGACAAACCCACCCATTGGTCTGCTACCTACAGGTGGGTAGTATTCCCATTCGTTCAACGTGCTTTCACCATCTAAAATAAAATCAATTTTATGTGACAACAGAACGTAGAAACTATATAAATATATTATAAATGTTAATCTGAAATTTACCCAAACAATATCCAAAAAGCTGAGTAAGGATCTCTACAGTTAGTTTCAAGTTGTGATACGAACCAGTACATAGTGAAACTAACAGGTCCAAAATTGCATTTTGGGTATTCGGAGTTGAGCAAATTTGAACTGGTGATTCAAATGTGACTTCACCAGACTTCCTCATATTTGAGTAGGCCTTGGACCAAGGGAACACAAAATCTTCGAGAATTTCCTAAAATCAACAATAATTCATTTGAAGTTAAAAAATAATAAGATGGATATCAGCACAATCAGACCAATAAGATAAATGCAGAGAAAACTAATGTCACGACATTATTAATAATTAATGGTCGACAAAACATACCCGAATCATTGACTCCGTCTTTCCACTAGGATCACAGCCCAGTTCATACTTTTTATCTGGAACTAAGAAATTGGTCAACTCACGGGCTACACATATATGACCTTCTAGTAAATCTTCTTGAAGGCATCCCTCTCCATTCCGTTTAATATAATCCTATAATGAGGAAAAACATGTACAAATGATATAAATGATTCGCCCATGGAGTAGTGTGGGTCAACTTAATACTCGTTGGATTCCTTCGCTTACCTTTGCTTGTCGAAGCCAATCTATCTGAGTGCTTAGCAAGTGCTCATGCTTAGATAGTGGTATGTTGTACGTGTGTGAGTACCTCAAAAGGTTACATAGGAGGTGAAACACGTTTATTGAGTTTTGTGGCATTTCCCTGACTGAATTTTGAATTATTTCAAACAGGAAAATCACAAAGAAGGATAGTGCATTGCAATTTCCCGAGCACTTTGTGGCAATTGAGTAAAACTGATGAGCAGCGACAGTTCTCACAGATATTGAATGACTATGAAACAACACTTGACGGACAAAATTTCTCCACATTGGCTCATTTAAAACCTGATCGAGGGCTCCAGGATTCATCACAAAGCTAAGTGTCAATGTCTCTAATGCTTCTTCACAAACTAGACGTTCAAAGAAAAAGTTAATACATTGTGAGAGATTTTTCAATACAGATATAAATTGATTATGATTTCACTAGAATATGAGAGAGCAGCAATGAGTACAGCATACCTGAGATGTCGTCTTCAGTAGGTTCACGGTTAGCTTGATGCTGTTCTGACGATAAGTACGCTAGAGACCCTGTTGCCGCTGAGCATGCCAATTTTATTAGAAGTCGTATGGTTTCCAAGTCAGGTAAGGATCCTTCCACTGCAGACACAAGAAGCGTCTTTAGACCTTCCTTATGGGTCTCTGGAGCACTACCTTTCCAGTAATTGAACAAGCAATGAGACACTCTATCAGCAGTTTGACGAAGAGTTACTTCGGTTTGTGGACTGGGAACGGCTTTCACTGCATCTGATATTATTCTGAGTCTTTCACTTCTCGTTGGGGTATTCCCTTCAGACTCATAGCGGTACAGCAAATGGGATGAAATTGTGAGAATTGCTTTAGTCAGCTTCAAAACTGCGAGATACGCTGACCGCTTGGTTGCAGTGTCAGCCAGTGGCATAAAGTTGTTTTTGGTGAGCATCTCAACAACCATTGAAGCACCACCCGCAATAAAAAACTTGTGTAAAAGTTCTAGAGTCTGAGTACTATGCGTAGATACTGCAGGGAAAAGCAAGGCATATAACACTTCCAACCGATACAGAACTGTCGCCGGATCAGTATTAAATAGTAAGTTATAAGGCTTTTTGTCAACTAAAGGGGATGTGGTAGCACTCAAAAAGGCTTCTTTCAGACTTTTCATAGTAAACCGACAAGGAGGCAGCACTGACAGGTTTAAACGGGCGGCATCTCTTAATCTATCCTCGCCAATATTTGCACCCATTTCACACAGTTTGCACAAAAATGTCATTCTTATCTCTGACATGGACATCATCTATTTGAGTAACAGATAATATTATTTCTTCCTCAACATACAACATAATTTAAATGAAAGAAAGCATTCAAGCAAATACTAACCACAGAGGGAAGCGACTCCTCAGCGTCGGTATTGGGACCATCGCTTCCACCGGTAAAATGGTTGGGCGAACCCCCTGAGCTCTCTTCGCTAGAGTCTGGTGAATTGGGTACATTACTGTGAACCAACTTTGCTTGCATAACCTGGAAAAATATTTATAGTAAAAATCCTCACTCCTTTTGATTTAAAAAAAAAACTCAAAATTCATCTCATTTTCTGCTTAATTTTACCATTTTGTCCCGCAATCCAAACTGGTGAACTGTTCTTCTGTCGTCAGAGAGGTCAATTATATCACCATTGTAGAAGACGTCCAGCTTAAACCCAGAGTTTATCTGCATTTGTTCCTTTACTTGTCGTATAATCTAGAAACAATATAATAGGAATAACATATAGGTATGTACTGATAAAAAAAATATCCGTAACACGCAGTAAAAATCTTCACACAAAAACTTTAAACTCAAAATATGTAAGCAACGTCCTGCGCCCACCTGTCTTCGGAGACCAGCTGGAGTTTCGTTTGTATGAGTTAAAACTTCCATGTCATCAAAGCCTCTACCGCTAGGGCCCGGAAAACGTATATAAATAACAAAGTTCTTTCCTCTGGGTGCCCTGTTGACAGTAGTGAGCAAAAACGTATTCATGGACTTGAACAATAAAAATGAAGTTTTTATTACAACATACTAAAACTAGAATCCCTGTTTTACCGATAGAGTGGAATAAATGCTCGTTCTTCGCCGTATTCAGCATCACATTCCACAACGTATTCGAACAACACCCGCAAAACTCGACAGGCTCTAGTAACTTCCTGACGGACACGGTTCGTAGAATCCTTGTCCTTTTCAAGGACTAGTATAGTGTCGTAGGACGCTTTGAGTCGGTCCGCACACGACGAAAGAAAGTCTTCGTGCACTTCAATTTGGTTTGGCAATAACTTAGGTCCGAGAGCAGTGCATATCTGGCGAAGGAAACCAATGGCCTTCGAAGCCATGTCTTCACTTCCAGAAAGTATTATTTTCCAGATGTAATGTGTGCCCGTGAGTTCCAACTGGTAATATAAGCAGTTAATTTTACACAATATGTAACTCAACACCAGTCAACCTCAATCGAACAAATAACATAACATATCATGGTATATCCTTACATCATCCATCGAAATTTCATCCCGCTTATTAACCACCAGTTTTTTCTGTTTGATATTCACATACTTGAAAAACCGCTCAAAGCACCTAGTTATCAAAACAACGGATTACTGCAAACAATCTGCATTTTTCTTACGAAATGGAAATACATGGTTTATGAATGTGTAACGAGTATACAACTTACTCTAGGCCACTTTCGGTGAGCAAGGTAGGATCAAAGTTAAGGACTTTCCGTTCGAAGAAAGGGAGAACCATGTTAGGGTCTAAATCTGGCTCATCGTTATGCATCAATTTGGAAAACCATTCAAAGCACATTTCACGATCGGTCGCGAAGGCTGGGTTTTCTGCTAAGCACTGCCAAATTATGTTTGCTTGGTCCTCGCACAACCAAAGTTCGCCAGCCTAAAATCAAAAGATGCCCCATGTTTCACAAGTCTAATATTCAATCCGAAATGTCTGAATTTCCACACACGATAGTAGCTATATAATCGAAAAATCTGAATTTTACTTTAAGGAGTGCAAGAAGAAACGTTAGGCGCTCTTTAATCTGGTCCAAATGAGAGTAACGTCCATCTAGTTTAACTTGTTGAGGATCCAGAACGGCTTTATCTACATTTACAATTTGCTGGTAAATTTAGCTTGCTTTGATATAGGCATAGTTTAGAGGCAATTTAGCCTGGTTAAGGATTAGAATGTCACACTAAAACACTGCTTACCCTTAACGAATAATCGGACTTTCTCCATGTACGATGTCAATGAATCACATACTTTTACAACCAACTGTCGGTCGGTTTGAAGCCTTTTAATTATGATGCAACGATACGTTGTGCCAGGATTTTTATTGGTGGATGAACCTTCAGGGTAAAGGCTAAATATTTCATTCATATGCTTCATCGCAGGAATGACCCACGCAACATCATCTTCAATCAGCTTATCCATGCTTTTGTTAACCCAATGAAACTTTTGATTGTCTCGTTGCTGATGATGTAATATATAAATGTCATAATAAATAGTTACAAAATTGATTTTAGCAAACGTTTTAGACTTTAGGGAGCCATTAGTTCTGCTCCGTGTACCTGTGCAAACATACCTGTGAGCAGCTGTAGTCTAGAACTTTAACATGCGCAGTTAAGGCTTGGTCCATTATTTCAGTTGGTACTTCAGTTGACTGAGCGAGGTTCCAGAAAAGAGTTAAAACTTTATAGGCCATAACACCGTCTTTATCATCTTCAGCCAATCTACGAATGAGCTCTAATAGTTTCTCTCTTTGTCTTTTGTTAGCAGTAGTCCAACTCGACTGAAAACACTCGAACAAGTGGTCCAATTGATCTGGGCTGAAGTCCCATGCAAGTTTGGCAAGTAAATCGTGTACATTCTTCACAATGGTATCGTGTTTTCCGACCTAAATTTATCAACAACAATTTATTGATTACATGATTTCATACTAATAAAAACTGATAGATATGACCTAAAAGTGGATATTATACGTACCTGGGCTGCCCATATGTCATCCAAATCCTTTAGTGACAAGCTACGTTCTTTTATAATGAACCTTAGAATTTTTTCTAATTTTTCGACGTACTGGGGTTGATGCAACGAGTCTTTTAGCACAATCTGCAGCACCTGGTTCTCTGCAAACCAATCAGCGATGTTTTTGGAAGTCAAGTATTCCACTTCATCAAGACGATAATGATGAGATGTGTAGTGTGACGTCACATTCTGAATGACTTGGTTGATTTCGTTTAATGCGTTCATTTTTCCATTGAATGACGACACCTAAATAAATAAGAGGGAAATAAAATGCATGAGATTGACTACGTAAATACTAGATAAATTCTCTGTATTGTATTACAAGTAATTGGAAGGCTAAGAAAAGCAATATTACCTGAAGCATCCGCAGAATCATCCTTAGCCTGAAAAGTTCCAACACCTTCATTTGCTCTTCTGACTCTGAGCTTCTAGATTGTAGAGCCTTCAGACATTTTATAACAGAAGAAATTATATCCGATTTGGCAGTTTCCTTCTTCAATTCATCATCACTCAGATTTTCAAGGATCTGTGGAACGGCCCTTAGCACGAAAGTGAAATATTTTTCTACTGTGGGACGCGTTAAAAATTCTGCACATCTACCGAAAGGACGAAGTAAGGAAAATATTATGCTGACATTCAGACCAGATGGATTCTTAAACCGTTTCAAAAGTAGTTCGAACCCCCCTTGACTACCGAATCTATTGACGAGGTCAACAAGCCAACCTAACAATTACACAATTATCAAAAGGTTTATATTCTTTCTCATAACCAGTTAGTTAACCATAGTTAAGTAGAATTGACACAATCAGTCAAGTCACAAATCGCTATTACCTTTGCACTGTCTCATTTCAATTGGTCTGGCAAACGATTCTTCATCACTTACTGGAACATCAGGAGAGTACGTATCCGGTTGACGATTAGCGTTGAACATGTGAAATTTGTTACTAGGATTGAACAGAGTAGACATGAGATCAAATAACGGAAACCAATCCACCCGCAATTTGACAACCATTAAATCCACCAAACGTTCACAATTTTTCAATATGGCTTTATGGATCTCTGGTTTCCAACTCGATACAGCATCGTCAGTTAAGATTTTTGTGAACGAAATTGTTAGCCCTTCTCGGTAGAACCTCTGGCATGGTTCACACTTTTCATCTAATCCTCGCTTTGCCAAGTCAATTGACGCTGCCAGCAGCGTTTCCAGATGACCCCCCGGGAGAACAGGCACTACCCAACGTGGATTCGATATCATTTCATCAAGTCGGGCCATGTCAGCAAGAGGAAATGCTATGACTGGTATTCTGGATGGAGATCCTGCTAAAGAAGCGTTTTGTTGCCCACTTTCACTTTCTTGTCCCGGATCATGGTCATTAAGATTAAGGCCAATCATCTCTGGAATCAATTCTCGTTCGTGCAATTCCTGCAGACTCTGAGATTCTTCCCGCGGCGAAGTTAGACTATCCTCTGACTCATTCACTGACACTATTGTTGTGGTAGAATCGACATCGGATTTCACCTCAAACTCTTCGCCTGCTAATTGCAGAGAGGTCGTCAAGTCCTCCCCTGTGTTTGATGAAGTAGACATTGGTGAATTTTCTCTACTTTCTCCGTTCCCACTTTGAGAAACTTCTGCAACTGTCTGGAGTTGAGTATAAATTGCTGAATTCAAAGCGTTTTGACTCTCTGATGGATTCTGAGTCTCATGCAAATTTGTCATGCTTCTTCATTCCGACTCACGAATCTTTCCTTTTAGCACAAGAAGCATTTGTCTGTATGTCAAATCAAACTGTCGTGTACACTGCGGTATATATAAACATTGCCAATTTAAGCAATATTTTGTTAGATTTTTTGGATCCTCGTCGCAGCTTCGCGTTGTATTTGAACGGTAGTAGGTGTGTCTATTCTACAAGCTGTCGTTAAACGTATATTCACGAAATTTCTGAAATTTAAGAAGAAACGACGAAATATTATAAATTATGAACTACTACAATACTAACTTTGAATGACTGACACACTTAAAACGTTCCAACAACAATACGATTTCATACTTATCAAAAAACACCACCATAAAAACCCAACAGGAACTGTTTCACCAAACTTCTTATTTATTCTTTCAACATTCAATTCTACACTATTTTATTATTCATAGCCATGACTAAAGTAAAGCATTATAAACATACTACATACCACTGGTCTTGCTGTTCTTGTATAATCTTATTGATGAAGTACGATACACAACGTCGTACGACTTTCATGTAACTTCAACCCTCATTAATTACCAAATCTGCCACGTACTGGACACTGCTTTAAATTACTCTCAACATTTAAATACTATCTAATAGATAATGTCTATCGCTGGTTAGATGAAAATGACTGAAATGACATACAAAAACCATAGGAGGTAAGGTGAGGTAAGAAGACACAAGTATAAGCATTGCCTTGAATCAAAATAACAAAAATAAAATCACTGTCAATAATTTGTTAACACCTCGATCCCCTTACTAATTGAAAAAACTGCTTTCGGTGTCTCAATTTTTTCCTTAAACTAGTACAAGACAAAAGCTACCTGGATGACATGTTACAATCATCCAAAAAAATAATGGCGATCACAATCAACGCCCATCATTATGCAATGTCAATTGTAAATATAAACGTTCACTAATGAAATAAATTATACATAAACATAATATTTCAGCGATTATCAATACCTTCAAGTGCCCCTCCCTCCAAGGAATCGAAAAGTACTCCAATAATATCCTAGAATATATACACAGGAGAATCGCTAGAATGGGAGATGTGGTGACAGTTGACAAACAGTGGTGTAAAAAAATCAGCCGGTTGATAAAAGGGAAATATTAGCTAGTCATCATCGTCGGATTAACACTTTATTACTTTACGAACGAATTTGCGTTAACACTAGTTCATTAGAGAAAAGAGGAATAACAAGAGAAATTTTTACAAGATGACAGAAGAACCTCTTTCTCTCTGATAAAACAATAACACATAATAATATGATGATCAGTTTTACACGATGATGATGGGATGACTGTGACTGTATAGTACCGACAAAACCACTCCAGCATCAGTAGTAATAGTAGCAGTAGTGTCGTGTGTGGTGTGTGTCGTGTTCGTAAATCGTGTAACTTATTTTTTTTTATCTGTATCCCTTTTTACTTTGTAATACTTACTTACTAAACCAACCAATGTATATACTACCACTACTATTTGTGCATGAAGCTATATGATGAATGTTTACAAACCAACACATTTTTCAAAAAATAAAGC
>JAHZMZ010005499.1:0-17706 GCA_027743805.1 Lepidocyrtoides sp. E14
CCAGGGATATTACTAGGAGGAGCGTTCGTTTTTAAATATACGGACAAATTCTCCATGGTGTGAGAAAATTGCAAGCTGCAACTGTGTCAAACAAATAACATTTGTAAATTCAAGTTAAATAGTTTATTTGCTATAAAAATTTAGCGCTGTTTGTGTGCTTGAGACACGCTGGATGCTATGATCAGCAAACATTTTATTAGTAGATTAAACAGTATCGTTATGCTACACACCTACGTAGAAATACCTACGTATATAAACTTATTTATATTTTTGTAGTGTATAATGCTTTTCTATGGTTCTCATGCAGATATATTGAAAACTCAATATGAAATTATTTATAACTAGATATGTTGCAGTATTTAAATTTTGGCTTGTCCATTTTTTTAAGTAAGGTATTATTTTTTTCATTTATTCTGTTGCTTTGGCAATGTCCATAACTATTTGATAAGATAAGGTTATGTACATATGTGTTAGAAGAACTTTTAAAGAGCTGATGGTAACGAATCTCTTTTACTATTAAGTAATTCTTGTCAACGCAATGCATAAAAAAATATTTGATTCCATTGACCGCAGTATGGTATTACAAACTGATCTGATCTAACCGTGCCACACTGATTTCTACTTCCTAAAACTACAATATTTATACATTGTTACTCTTGTATGTTGCTGTTGCCTGGAAGTGTAGTATTATTGTACGTAGTATTAATTAGTACTAAACTTGTAATGGGGTTTAAATGTGTAGAGCCGCTTTTCTAATATAGGTTAACAATGAATAGTTTTGTCAATTCAATAGTTTTAACTTAGTGCATTTGTATGCAACTCTGAGACTTTTTTGTATTATATCGATCGAACAATATCACTGAATAAAGGCAGTGAAAATCTACATACATGATTGAACTTATTTTCGATCATTCATTACCATGATTTATTATTTATTAATGATGATGCATTTCATTGAGTAGCAGTCGAAATTCATACTAGAGAAAGGTAATTGCTAAAAAAAGCAGTCCGGATTTATGTAAAAATGCTAAAAAAACATTTTAAAATTCACAAAAAAAAATTTTGCTTTTTATTACAATTTCAGCGTACTATCTTTGCGCACTATTTCCACACATGTATAATATACTTTTTTTCAATTTAATGACAAAATCACATGTGATGTGTACAACATAAATTTTATACGTAACTAACATTTTATAGACGTATCGTACTGGCATTCATGTAATGGAACATATTATAATATAATGGTGACATATCCTTATGCATTAAATTTATTTCCGTATTTAAACAAATTAAACTGGATTCATAAATTGTTAAGAGATTAAACAGTAGTTAAATTCCACTCAATGTATGATGCAATAGTGCAGAAAAGCATAAGATGATTATGAGGCCTTAGTAGTGGACAGTTTCATTTGTTTGATCATCACTTCACAATTTAAAAAAAAAATCTTCATATTATTCGCTTTTAAGAAATAACGAACCTCTGCACAAGTTCAAAAGATATCCACAACAAGTAATATTTAAACTATTGTATTGAGTACAAGAGAATATATTCTGTCAAAATGATTACAACGAAAATATAAACCAGAAATTGCTGCAAATGCAATTTATCATTAAAAATTAGTGCGGCTATAATGCGACGGACAATTATACTTTGACAAATTTTTTGTGCTTTAGAGTGATACAGCAGCATGCTACATTGAATTTTCAGTGCATCTTTTGCTTCAGCCAGGTTGATACCTTAGCTGTTTCACTAGTTACTTCAAAGTTCAGGTTTCAACGTAAACCGTTGAGCACGTCTATTTATTAGAGTCAAAATTTTTAAGGAAATCGATATCGTGTGAAATTGTTTCATATTAGATTTTCTGTAAATCACAAATATCGCCGTATTGTTTTCAGTCTGTACACCACAAAGATCTCATATTACAGCCAAATGCGCAATGCGTTGCTAAAATATGAAACAGCTAAGAATATTGGCGGGGGAAATAATCATAGGATCATAATAACAGTCAATTTTATAATACGTACATAAAGTTTAAAGAAATTTAGCACTGCGATAATATGTTCTTTATTCATTTATTAACCTTTTATACAAAATGCACGTTCAGATACCAACTTAATTAATTATTTGGTAACATATATCAATGTTTTTTTTTCTAATCTAATGCCTTAAAATTAAGATTGCTACTTGGGACAGATGTATACCATCATCGTGAAGGGATTGTCAAGTAAAGCTATAACATTGTGTAGCAGTTTCTGTTACCGGTTTTATTTAAATGCTATTTTATCATTTACAAATATACAATTACGGTACTTAACTAAACGCCCAATTACAACTCATCCAGTTTGAAATAGGAACACAGCGCTTAGAGAACAAATAACGTAGAATTTTACAGTTATATAAAATCACACACATCTCATTCTGATGATCTGAATAGAGAGCATCAAGAGATGGAACCTTTAAATATTTTTTCCCAAACAACACATATTTTACAATACAAGTTTTTTATAACTCTCGCATGTAGTTTCTCTTTGCGACTGGCCTGCCATACATATCGTAATGTGATAATTATCTCATTTCATACATTTCTATGTAAATTTATACTTTAAAGTTCTCCTATGACTATTCTACCGTATCCGTTATAGCAATACAATAAAAATCATATTAAAAATAAATGCCTGTCCTGCGAACTAAAGTGAATTGGCTAAAGGGCACAACTTGTATCAATCCGTCCAAACGTTGACAGCTAAACATAACACCGTATTAAATTTAATTAATTTTTTGTCAGCTCCGTTTCAGGTAGAAGACATATTGTGACACAATAATTGTGTAAAACTTAGGAGAATTTGCTCACTGATTTCAGCATGTACCCTTAAATTTTTACAAAGGGTTGATACTGCTGTTTTGCAAAGCAAGCCGTCATTATAATTTACGATTGTATCTTGCTACCTTTTTATAATATCAGTACCAACACAAAGCAAATTAATCCAAACTCATTTATCATCAATTACCTATGATTCAATCCCTTGTTTTCTAATCTTATTACATAGGTACGTACGCATCACATTTACTTGCTACTCCTACGCAAAGCGTTATTTCAAAGGCACTGAAAATATAAATTAAGATATACAAAGAAGACTATGTAAACTACAGATTACAATTCCCACATGGTAACTTTCCCACGTCTTAAACTCCTAATATATCTTTAAACTAAACTTCTTGATATACCTTTACATTTCATATATTAAAGTACGGCTGTGGCACATAAATATGCAACGGTTTGTTGCTAAAAGCACAACACTGATAATTTCATTTTCTACACTATCTAGGAGACAACCTGTAGATAGTATTAGTCTTTAAACATTTTGTATTTGCTCTTTTACTAGAATGCTGAGAGGTATGCTAATTTTGCCTAGATTTGAGGAAAATGTTTTACTTTTTTTGCGATTAAAATAATAAATAATGGAAACGAACTTTAATACTCATTCGAATATTTTAACCAATAATGTCATACACATTTTTTTGTGACAAGATATAATTAAAATCGTTAGTAAACAGATACCTAAGGACACAATTAGGAAATACGAAAGCAAAAAAAATAATGAGGAAGGAACTACAAGGATTTTGTACTAAACACAAACGATTTTTCTTTAATTTGTAATGAAAGGACACCGCATTTGTGATAACAAGTAAGTAATTGCTGGCAGGTAAATCGTTAAAGTATTCAATGCGCATATTCCGTACTTTTAACTTGCGAAATTTTTACTCAAACATGGCTCTATAAATTAACGTTGCCAAAAACAATAAAGCTCAAGCTTTACACATGCCAAAGATCCAGTCGGACTTTTGGAAAAGGTGTTTTGAGCTTCATGAATCTTGATGCATTCAAGCAAAGTTTGTCCTTTCATTATAAAATTCCTTATCGAAGCATATCGCCAGGACGATGTATGCATTACATAATTACGAATTAACTGTTACGCACGCACGACTTGAGCCTTATAAAAAGAATTTTGCTATCCTACCGAAGATTTCAGTCTCTGAAATTGATGTGCAAATTTTTGTGATACATTGAACGCTTCTGTATAACGACGATGGAAACTTTGGTAGCTGATTGGCAATTACATAGCCTGATACCAATAGAGACAATATTTCAGGCATCTTAAAGATGATTACTTGATTCATTTTAAAAAGTAGGATCCATAGACTCACAAGCGTGATTGAAACTTGAATGAATTAACAAGATTATAAATGTAGATTTTTAAACCTCCTCTTGTCGCATTTGTACAAACAAAGTCAATTGTAGGTAGATATTTAAGTTTTATAAATTAAAAAACCCAATGATTACAATAAACGCATTTAAACAGTAAACTAGACGTTACAGAAAGTTGTACAAGAAACAAAAAATTGTTTGTGTGCTTATACCCAGATAACTTTTGTTATCACCCACAACAAGTGTAACAAAACAAAAGATTGTCCCGAAGTTTAATAAAACATTGGTTTTGGGATTTTTGTGGATCCATTATCTCTTCGTTTCCTAACCAATACAGATTTACTGTGTAGAGGGCTTGATTCTGCAGAATTGCTAGAATTACTACTGTACGGTAAACTAACACTGTGCCCGTCTGTAGAATTTCTACGGACTTGCTTTTCTTCTAACTGCTTCAATGCTAGCTCAATATGCGAGATTTTATCTTCGTCCGATGGAAACTCTAAAGCAGTTCTGATAAGTGTAGCAAGATCTATGTCGTTGAGCTCTGGTACATTGTAATTATTTGCTTTATCTCCACTTTCCATAGACTTGTCGTTAAATAGGTCAGTTTGGAACAAATTTCCGCGAACGCGGAGCCGATGACCTGAATTCGGCCCATTCCACGTATTTTTGCCAGTTGCGGCTCTGGTGGTTACAGGTGTCCGTGTGCCAGCGGATAAGTTTCGAGCACCTCGCTGATTAGAAGCATATGTGGAGCTTTTTCCATAAAAGTCTTGCGATCCTCCTGCTGACAGACTTCTCGTTGGGCGCTTATTAGCGGTAATAGTGGACTTTGATTTAACGATCCCAGTTGTCCTTGGAAGGGTGTGAGTACCACTTGAATCGCTCGTTTCTCCTCCAGAAGTTCGGCCCAGTCTTCCCCTTTCATTGAGAGGTCGTTGGTGTGCTTGCGATTTGCCAAGAACTCGGCTACTGCTGCTGCTTTTCACAATCTTTGGTTGGCTAACTGCAGGTTGCAAGGACTCTTCATCAGTAGACCTGGAGTCTGGTCGATCTAGTGTAATCAACAAAAAATGTGTTACTTCTCTTACCCGAAAAAATGTTGTACATCAGAAGTACATTGGATTAGAAGTTTAAAGTTTACCTTCATCAGTAGACCCCGGTCGGCTTCGGAAACCAGGATGTTTACTGCGGTGCTGCAGTAGTTGCTTGAAATCGCATCCAGGACTTGAGCCATTCAGCAAATCAGTTATCATTTTTGTATTATCTGAAGTCTTGTACCCTTCATCAGATATTTCAGAGCCCGAGTCGCTCAAATCTACCTGTTTCTTATTTGCACCATAGGTAGGAGTGGAGTGTGCAACGGGATCAAAAGGGAGGTCACGTCTAATAAAAAAATTTGTTCAAAAATAAATTACATTCAAGCCAGCATTATTTTATTACTAAACAAAAAGTTTTTGTATCGCTGAGGTGTTCCCTATACCAACTACATTCTTTGAAAAATGCTCTACTTAAATCAGAGTGCCTTTAAGTCAACTAAGGAAACAATAATTTTCTGTTCATGCAGAAAACAAGAACAAAAATAGGCTTGAAGAAGCATTGTTGAATGCAATCATGCATGCCAGTTTTGCGCATGCAGATCAATGCGTTCATTCCCGGTGCTTTGCAATGACAAAAAATGTTTGTGTACTATTGAGTGATGTGCATGCTGGTGCTAACTGGATCCCAAAAAAACGCTTGGTGCAATAATGTATGACCCCGTAAAGTAACAACATCAGTTGTGAGAATTACCTCATATGATCGGACGAACTCTTCCCATGGTGACTTTTTATAGTCAGCACAAATGAAAAATTGTTAAATTTATAATAATGGAAACAATGGTTTCCCGTAACAAATATTTTTTTGTAAATCATGAAGTGTTTGACCACATGTTATAATATTATATTTCTTTATATAATAAGTAATGCATACCTTTCATATTCGACCTTCATTCTAGGTGTCACAGCGTCTCCTTTCATAATAAATTTTGAAGCGACAGTTGCTCGGTGGCCTGTAAGCAATAAATGAAAACAGTACAGAGTTACCGACTGAAATATTTTTTCCACCTGACGATAGGTGTGTGTGACATTCGTCTTCAAATTTGAAAGTAAGAGTTATCGTTGTTTACCACTGCTGCACCGACATGGATCGTGTTTGTCCAAATAGTGCTCTAAAGTGTCCCATCCACCGCCCACTCTAACCATCACATGATTCCTCAGAATCTGAAAAATTAGTTACTTAAGGTTACTCCCTCCAGATTTCAACCTAGTAATCTTATAAACCATGCTCTATTAAACAGTAAATACACAGCATTATCGCTGAGTACTTTGCATCCATAGCTATAATTTTTCTTTTGTCTTTTTAACGCTAAAAAGTTGATCTTTTCATAAGCTGTAGCAGTAAGCCTAGCAATATCATGTACACAACTTACCCTAACGTAGATCATAACTTTGGTATTCCCAATGCGATATTTGCCTTCGGCAACGCGAATCATAGGAAATTGGGTGGGACAACTACATCGCTCCACTAGTTCACGCACCTGTACACAAAATGAAACAGTTTTAGTAAATCATATTAGAATTTACAGTTTTCATTTTTAATCAAGGCCAATATTTATTTGGGTGTTCAATATTATTGAATTGTGGATCAAATACCATCTCATCTAAAGATCGTAAGTCATTGGTAATGATTTGTTGTATAGGTCCATATTCGATATAAGATTCCTCTTCTTCACCGGAACTACTTAGTTCTTGTCCCGTGTCTTTAGCAATATCTCTGTCAATCTCCTTCTCAAATTGTACAAGAAGTGGAGTTGCCATTCCGAAATAAGACCCCCTGCGTGCAACCTACAAGTAAATAAGATTTTCAAATAATACAAAGTGCAAAAACATACATACATGAGTCGAGCAAGCATTTTTAAATACTTGTACCGCACACACATATATTTAGGAACACCGCAACAGAACACTTTGCCTTTTTAAGTTTTTGCATGCATATAATGTACATAATTTATTATATAACAAATTAAACTAAATATCAGAGCAATGAAGTCTTCAATTCTCGATTTCATGAATGTATAAAGGCTGAAAGATTTGTATTAGAAGCATAAATTGTAGTAAGGTAAATAACATTTTAAAACAGTAAAGCTGCTGTTATACACTTTCTGCCCTTGCATTTGGATTATAAGTAACTTCTCCGTTCGGTAACTTCCATTCTTTACCCCAACATTTGGGTAGTTTCCCTCCGGCTTCGATCCACTCGAGACAAGCACGTCTGACATTGTTTGCATGCTATAAATATGAAATAAAACGGTTTTAAAAATTTCTTTGGTTTAACTTTTCACCGTTTCAAATTGTTTCTTCAAGAAAGCGACAATTTAATGACTCACGCAAAAGTAACTAAACACGATCAGTTTATATATGAAACATGAGCCAGTAACAAGGGACAATGCATGGCGATTGAGTGAAGATAAATCAGAAGGAAACATTCCACAAAGAAAATTTTAAAATGCTTTGTTGTCGAGTGCAAAATTTTAATTGCTTACATTGAACGTTATCCAGATAATTTATGACTATGCATGCACACATGTGTTGTTTTATTTTATTTTATTATATCATTATTTTAACTCTTTTGGTCATAAAAATAACGGCGTTTCAGTTTAAATTCCTCAAAAAGTCATAAAAGATATTTATCGCAGTGTCATCCTAACCAACCCATAGCCACCCACACGACGACCAGTAATATTTACTGCTTTTCCGTTATTTCTGTTGGCTGGTCAAGCAAGTTGACAATAAGGTATAAAATGCTACATAATCTACTTTCAAAGTATCAGCGGAACCGAAAAACATGATGCACCGTTGAGTTTTATGCGTTTGCAAATGTTCTCTGAAAGTGAAAAAGACAACTTTACAACCGATTCAATTCATGAACAAAACCCATCTCTTTTTTTTCCATTCGACATAACATGAAGCACCCTTTTTGAATATACTAGATCTGATTTTTATATACAAATCACAAATACTATTGTAAAACAGCGAACATCTGGATTGCATTGTTAAACTGTATTTTAAATATCTTTTGTTTAAAAACTGCTATATTGCGCAGTCGTAGTTAAATAAAACGAGGTATGTATAAAGCGGGTTCAACTTCCTTGTTTTTACGTTAGGTTCTAGAAAAAAAAACACATCATTAAGAAACGAAGCTTAAAGCTCATGGGTGCGATAAGGATTTTGAAATCGTCATTAAAGTATTTGTGCTAATAGAGAAAATGTGCTTCTATCCACCCATTAAATATTACCAGGATGACAAGCTTGTGTCTGTGTGTGTTAATGAGCAAATGAATCTGCGTACTACTAAAAGCAGATGCTAAACAACAAAAAAAGGTATCCTTTGGGCCACCCGCTTTGGCAGTAGATTTTCGAAAACAAAATGACCTACAAGCAAACCGCAGTCAAGTTGTAAAATCCAAGAAACAATAGGATCAATGAGTGATAGATAACAGTTAATACATATTATGTAGCTTCGTATGATGTTGTTTGATCTACAACTAATTGCTGTTAATAAAAAGACGTGTCCTATAACTTGAAAAATGTCTTAAAATACCTTGCAAATGACGACTCCTGTCTCCAGGCACTCCATAAATGTATGAGGATTAATAGCCATTTCCGGGTACAAAGTGTGTAGCCAGTCTGATAAGTCTTCTTTCATTGCCCACAAATACTCATCGCTAGTTTTGAACGGTCGAAACTCTCTCAGAGTGAGCATTTGAGGCCTTATGATGTCATCCGTAATAGGAATTCGTGGAGGCATAACCAACCCTTGAGCTGCCATGTTTACGCTGTATTTTTGCTATAAACCACCGATTAGAAAAGTTTTTGAGGTATTCTCCTCAATATTCCATGTGCTCCTCTCAAGATCACCTGTAAGAGATAATGAAAGCGAAACCAAACAATTAGCTACGAACTTGATGTTTGTAAAGTTGCACTGATGCAACTTTCATTCACAGTAGGCCTACAATTAGCGATAGTAAGCTTATTATTGGATCAGCAAACTATTGGTAGCAAACAAAACATGGTAGAATGCAATATGAATCATAAATAAAACACGAAATAACGTATTTTTTATCCAACCGTCCATCATTCATCATGACAATCATCATTATCTTCCCTCCCTTCTTCTGATTGACTGGGAAACCAAACAGTTACATGAATTACACTACGCAGAAACTGCATACCTATTGCGAGTTTACACCTGACGCAAAATCATTAGTGCTAATAGTATTGAATGTCGCATAAACATTAAACTTAAAACTAAAAGTTGTGCAAACCATACGGTCTTTCCTACATTAAAGTTATACGTATGCATTATATTGCCTGAAATTTCTTCCAATAAACGAATCTTACCACTATCATAATGTACTAATTAAGACAAAGCGTACAAGTAAAGTAAAAATGTATCCAGTTCCAGTATGCCAAAACCTATAATGATAGGCAATATCACTGAATACTTATGGCTTAATAGAGTGTGATTACATGTTACACAAAAGTGACACCTGTGGTTATTTTACGACTCAAGGCCTATACTTCACAACGACAAAAAACGTAACAGAAGCATGATTTTGGAAAAAAACGTTTACCAATAATGACAATGACACGTTGCTGAAAATCCAAAGAGAACAAAGTAGAAATCTCCAGTCCAGTCGAGTAAAGTGCTGAATGTAATATTACTGATTTTTACGACACTACTATTGGATTTTTTTGTTTAAATGATATAACTAATTTATTCTTAGTATGAAAACCGGTTTTCTTCTATCCATACACATTTTTGACCAAGTAACTGCAAGAAGTACATTATTTGATCTTTGATTATAATGGTAATAAGAATATTACAAAAAGGTGGATGCTAGCCAGATAAAGTGTCCCTTTTGTGTAAAATGGTGACTCAACTATAATAAGACGACGAAGAAGATGTCAATTTGTTGTTGTTGCCAGGTTGTCAATCATAATAAAAATGTGGCAACGGGACGCTTAAAATTGAGATGAAATGGCTACTTGCTAGAATAGCAAGTATATTTAATTTTAAATTACCGAAATATCTTGCTAAACATTAAAATTACTTGTCGCTTCACTGCCCTCTACACTCTGTATACATGGAAATAAATTTAATGAATTTATTTTGAACCAATGACGGAGCGCTGATTCGATATAGCATTAAAAGATGTATCAAATGACAGAGTGGTTGTCAACTAATTTCACACTATACCGTTTGCAGGACCAGTGATTCAGACATTTTCGGCTACTGAAACAATGCTGAACTATTTGATTGTTTGTCCTCTTATAGAAAAAGAAACTAGCATGTCATTTTTATAGTAATATTTATCGTGTATAAATTTATTCTGGTAAGAAATGTGGAAGGCAAAAGGCATTAAAGGCTAACTACAAAATACTGACTCTACACTAATGAATAAATTATGGTAATTCAAAAAAGATGAATTACAAAGCAGATAAAAATAATTAACAATTTAAAAATTGAAACTGATATTGTGCAATGAAATGATAAGCTTGCAATTTAAGTAAGTCCAAAATGGGCATTACGTTAACTTTTGAGTTTGATGTGCCTCTATTCGCCGTTGTGAATAGATTAGAAAATGCATGCATGATTCATGATTACCAGTCACTTCTGAGTTAACTGGAAAGTGGGAACAGTCAGACAGCAGTGAGTATGGATGGAATGTGGCTTAGTACTCGTTATCGGCAAGGTCCTTCTCATTGTTTTATCTTCTGTATTAAAATATTCAAACTACCAATTTATAAAACTAGATTTCAATATTACCTGATTTCAATAATTGATAGCCCACACCCCCAAAATCAATTTGCTGAAATGGTTATGGCAAAGGCTTAGTTGATTTAATTGTAGATAAATGAAGCAGCGCGGTAAAATTTCTTCTAAAATGTCCTCTCTAAGTTTTTCGAAATTGACGTTACTTTTTTTCTTTAAAGATAAATCGTTTGGATTGTGCTTTGACCGACAGAAGGCACTTGGAACTACATTGTAAAATATATTTTAAAACACAGGCACGCAGTGAAGAAATACTTGTTGTAATTATTGCAACGATGTCGTCTACTTTTTATCTCTACTCTTGACAAATGCAGAGCAAAATGTGTCGTAACGAACGAGTTCTAATTTCTCCAGCCTTTGCGCCAATGCGAATGTTATAGTACACACAAAAACTAAAACTAGTAGTAATATTGTTTGCTATTTTAAAAAACGCAATTAACAACTAATTTAAAATATTGTTAATTACCAATACAAGTCAAACAATGGAAACTTATTAGTAAGAATATGCAAGTAATTTACAAAGCGACAAAAATGAATGACTGTGGTAATGACAATGACTCAACATGAAAGCATGACGGCGGGTTAAATCAACATTTACTTTTACTCTATTTTTCGTACATGCTCTTAACTTTTAATAAAATTCTGGTGTGAAGGAACATTACCAGCATGTGCTTGATATTTGATTGACAAATTCAATTCAATTTGTCATGGTTGGTCACGTAATGTCAGCAGTGTCAGTCCAGCTCATTGTATGCATAAAATTTATTCCCACTAATCATTTATTAAAAAATAAAAATGATAATGTCAGGGTTAGTTTTTCTTACTCATCACATAACTCAAGTGTTTGCCTATTTTTCCATTTTTCAACATTACAATTGTTTTAATTGCATAATACGATGTGAATTTGTTATCCGCCAACAGCAACGTGTTTCGAACTCTAGCTTTGTTCTTTCTTCTTTCAAAGTGTTAATGACATAGACAATGAAACTGAAACGGGTTATCTAATCAAAAGAGTTATAAATAAATACAGCTTTCTATTTTATCATTTCGCCGAATGACAATGACATTGCTAAGTGTTGGCTAAAGTAAAGAAGTGTGATGTCATACCGACACCATGTATTTCATGTGAAGGGTTTCATAATTGCCAGCTAACTAACTATTACAATTATAGCGTGTGCTCATCTTATCAGGCATCAGGATGTCAGAGTTTTAGATAATGCTTTACATATTCTTTGTAGAATTGTGCATTTTAACCGGAAAAGCGACAATTTATTAAACATTTTGTTATCCCCACAAATACTACTACGCATTTCGATTGGTGTAATAAGATAATTGAATGTCATATTACATCAATTACAGTTTTATATTATTGCACAATTATTGCCGTGCTGCTAGAGAAACGTTAGAGCAATCTGTTTAATGATACATAGTTCTAATCAAATCACAAGGTTATTTGGTTATCTCTCAACCCCACATCGCAACAATATTGAGTTTTCAAGCTCAGCCTGCTTGGAAGGACTCGTTGTTTTGAATTGTTGTTGGTGGCCCAAAATGTTATCCGCATCTACATCTCACGTGCTTAACCGGTTTAATCTTAATTCGGTACGGTAACTCTAACATGCAGCAGGGAACAATAATAGTATTTTGCATAATATTAAATTATACAACAATTGACAATATATAACAGAAAAAATGATGCATACTGACATCACCTTTACGACGCATTCGCCAAGGTCAAGAAGAAACGCTATCGTATAATGTAGCTTTCAGCATGCAGCTAAACTGACTAGGTGATCAGGATTTCAAATTGTTGAATTTATGATTTTTAGCTACAGATTCTAGTACAATGCCTATACACCAATAGAATCTTGGTGCATTAGTCGCAGAAATATCTAAATGCATAATACCTCAGTTTAGGTATTTACATGCTTTGTATATGAATAATGCATACTTTTTTGAAAAAGAATGAACAGGATGGCTATTTATTGATCTACCAGATCAAGACTATAGATTAAGATTATTGAAATATAAGAGTATTAACGAGTCGCTTGCTAAAGTCGCCTTAAATTACACGTCAGCAGCCCCTACATATTTGTTATATCCGTTTCGTGTTCGTTCGCTTAAGTTTGTCTTTGAAATCTCATTGTTGCTCATCATCATAAAAAAAGATCAAAGATCTTTTGATCTTTGCAGCTGAATGGATAAAAGTGGCACTCTAGATTTTACAGCAAATAAATGACTCAATTTATTTGGTCTTGAGCACTGCCTTGTTTATCGACAACATGCGATAAATTTCGGTACAAGGTTTTTTAGATTCCAGAAAGTGTTGTATATCATACTGCAAATTGCCACTGACTCCATGACAATACAATGGTTGGCAATTCATTGTTGTCTCCCATGGAGTAATAGTGTATATTAGAACATGCTTTCTGCTAACCTCACTTAAAACCTCCAGTATGAGCCATGAATATCATTAGCATAAAACCTGACGACTCGTTTTACAAGTAATAAGGCATGAGCATAAGTATCATTTTAATTTTTGCTTCTTCCAAAGATTAGACTGACCATTCCTTTTTCAACCTACTGCTATAACATGCACTACACAATGTAATGTATATATAAATAAACATTTTCTCAATTGGATTTCACAGTCACGCAAAAATCACCAGGAGGGACGATCTGAAACCAGCATTGAGAAATTTAATTTCTGAAACCAAAATGTTCCATTCGAGAATGCCTTTGTTTTTTTAGGAATTTTTAAATGTTCAAAATATAATCCTTACTCTTAAGTAAATACAATACCAAAATCCCACATCCTAACCCGAATTTACATTTAGTTTGAAATAAAGGCGCATAAGATTACGAATCAGCAGGAAAACTGATCAAAATCGCGTTTTTGCAATGTCAATTACCAGTAATAACTTTAAAAACCTCTTGACAACATAAAATAAAATATGAATCGTGGCGAGTTTCATAAAACATATGTGCATAACCTTGGATTTGTAAATACTAAAAGGTTGTTTCACATCAAACAACTTTGCTTCTTCTTAAAGCTAAAACGACCCAAAGGAAATCGTTCAATATTACTTGTTTGATTTTCATTTTGTTTAAAAGTTTTTTGAGAATAATTCACTGTCAATGGTACGTCTAGGTGAACGAATGATAAAACAATGAATCATCTAATTACCAGCCAACGGACCTTAAAGAGCGTTTTATTAATGATTTTTTTTCAATTAAAACAGCTTTTATCATTTTCACGATATCCACATGAGAATGGGCGTAATGGCGTGATTGAAAGTAATGTGTAAAAACAAGAAAAACGATATTAGTAGGTACTTATACGACACGACGTACCGCAATAAACTGAAATGCATAAAATTGCAGGTAAAAACAAGCAACTCAACACATTATTCCTAACCTGCCAGAGTGCCCGTGCAAGATTAATGGTTTTCTGGTACTTTTTTGGCTCTTTACTACTTTGCAGGTAGTAGAGAAGCAAATAAAAGTGACGACAAGTGATGGTACTTTTAACTAATTTATTTAGGAAATCTGAATGTCTATATGATTTGTACGAATTGTGTTTTTTTATTTATCTGCATTGTCCATGTTTAAATACATGCCAATATCAATTCTGTGTCTTCTTTGCGTGAGAAGAAAGACGCTGATATTGGTATTTATGTATACAGTTTTTCTTTTTATTCCCTTGCAGATGAGCTATTGCAGTTTGCAATTGTTAGTTAACTTCAGCCAAACCAAAGCAGCAAATGGGACCAAACCCGTTATATGCTGAAATTAAAAGATACCGCATTATAGTTACGACTAGTATCTAACTTCATACTTTAGCATGAGCCATTCAATTCAGTCTAATTTCAAGTATCCACAAACTGCTGCAACATTATTTATGATGAGAATGACAACAAATTTTAATGATCTACAATTACTAAAGCAATCAGGTGGTTGCATCCGCAAAATTTATCAACATAATTTTACCAGAAACCATCCGAGTTTGTGCAACTTATGCAACACAGGTAATATACAGTTTAATTCTACTTTTTAGTCCGATTTTCCAAGAGAAAAAAAATTTATGGGCTGTGAGAATGATATACTGTCTTTTTGCAATGAATCACTAATAAAATGCTCATTATTGTAACTAAAAACCCGGTTTGTTGTATGAATACCCTTTCTTTCCTCCTTTAACTCACAGTTTTTTTGCATAATTGCAATTGGTGTAACAGTAAAAATGTCTCAATCAATTTTAACAAGCTTATTTTTTCAAATGTACTGCCATCCGTTTAATCGTTACAAAACCTAAACTTGAAAGGATACTTGTATTTATTTCAAGTATGTACCTTTAATTGGCGGAACCGAAAAATGAGTATTTTTTTAAAAGCGAAATAAATAAGCATATTTTAAGCAAACAATACAACCTTCATGCAGTGAATATTTAATTTAAAACGGATGTACCTCGTTTCGTTTGTGAACAGAGCACCACAAGTGAATCCGTCCGTATACAGTCAGCCAGGGAGACCAGGATAAATTCACACTAGGCTATTAACTGAATTGTTCGTAAATGTCGGGTGGTGTGGTGATTTACTTGTTTTACTACAACCGGGATAACGTGTCACCATCCTTTTCCTCTCTTTGTATTGTGCACTTTACGTCAAACATTTTAAATGCGCCATAAGAAAAAGGTAGTAAAAATGGAGAGCAAAATAGGATAGTAGTAAGTAATGCACTCAAACAGAAAATTGTGTAAAGTTTATCTAGTGCAAAATTGCAGTTTCCGAGACGATGTTGACCATTCACTGAAAATGAAAAAAAAAATCAAGGTTATCAATAGGTATAATGCTGAAACGTTTCATGCATAAATAAATAGCTTTTTAGCTTTCTACTTCAACCCTGCCTGCTGCATCCTTTCCTGGGTAAAATCACTAGTAGAAGCAAACATGCAGATAATGACGCCATATTATACAACTATTCAGATTATATTGTACCACAGTCATGTAATCTCTTAAAAGCGACTGTTCTATTTTCAACATCACTACAAATTATTACAGTAAAACTCGCTTCAAATTACTTGCATCCTCATCTCCAGATGATAATATTCAGAATAATATTGGGCATGTTATGTAGGTATAGATTTTCATTAGATTTGCTCACGTATGCATGCATTAGGAGCAAAAATGGTGCAATCAAATCTCAGTTTTGAATTTGATCAGAATACTTCGAGAGTAAATATTGTGCTGACAAAAATGAAATTGTACAGTAAAACATGCAACATTATAACCTACTACCGCACCGGACAGGTAGGATTAGTTAAAGGCAAAGGTATGATGATGATGATAGTCGTCTAGGGTTTCATGATGATGACGCATTATTACAGCAACGTAAATGTCTGTAAACCTCAAGGTAGCCCATCAGTAAACATACCATTAAATTAATTTAACTGTTGTTCATACATACATATGAGGTGAGTATTCAGACATGAAGCACTTTTTAAAATATTTGATGTCAATCTAAAACAACTTAAAATTGTTTTTACCGGAGGGATAGCCGCATCTCTCAATCAAACATGCAATTATGGTTAAAGGTATGCGTGCCAGTGGCAATGTGGCAATGCATAAAATATTTGTATGCATGTATGTTTGTATGTAAGTATACACATTATTAGCATATCTCTAATATCACATTTCATCATTCTCAAATGATGAAGATGAATCTAGTAATGAAAAATGAACAGGACAAGAGTGTATGTGCATGAGACATTTAAATTGCAAAGCGGATCCAGTTTTTCAAGTAACCAGGCTACTGGCTATCATCTCAAAATTATCTACCAAGATGAACAAGATTGTTGTTAGTTTTTTTTAAAATGTAGGGCACCAAAACGCTACATCATATTTCCTTTTCTGATTTGTCTTTAATTTTCCCATTCCAATTATGGTAAAACACTCATCGAGTTCGCGTTGTGTTATGCATTTTCTGAAAGGGAGACCTCCCGTTACCCCGTAAACAGTTTCTTTTCATTCAATTCACGTGTCATCATGTCATTTGGAACTATATCTATATTATTATTATCATTATTATGTGCGATAGCTTGTTGTAATCTAACGATAAAACTAATACATACACAATAACATAGGAAATTTTACACAACTGGTAACACTTGCGACCGTGTGTTCCTATTATTGCGACTTTGTCGTCCTGTTGGTTGATATTTGAGATGATGAAAAATTGTAAATTACAGTACAGATATTATAAGCGAGTGAATTCCTTATATTCAAAATGTTCAAGCGTCCCATTACAGCAGACGTCATTCAATTCAAAAGACTTTCTGAACGCTACAAGCTGCAATGGCACTTCATGAGTGTATTTTTCCTTTGCTATTAAATGAAAAACCTGTATTATTCAACATATAAACACTTGAATTTATGTACATAAAACTATGTACTTGACTGCAAGCTCTACACTCTTTTGCAAATAAAGGATCTTCCTTCTGATCTATGCTGGTTTTTATACACATATTATTGCCTTTGTATCTGAGGCCACACCGCAAACTAGGTGTAAAATGTTAAACAAATTGCACTCCCATGTCAACAGGAAGATGATGATAGAAAGAGCT
>JAHZMZ010005500.1:0-11317 GCA_027743805.1 Lepidocyrtoides sp. E14
CTCAGTTCAATGTATGAAGAAACAGAAAACAAGTTTTGTACATTCTACATTGTGTTCTGTTAGTTAAAATCATGAAAAACATGCATCATAATATTCATAATAAATTACAACCACCACACCACCATATAAATAGGAAAAGAGAATAAATATAAAGTATATTCTTGAATTTTAAATGACAAGTAAAAAGAAACAAGTCAGTTATTATTATTACACAGTTTATAATGTTTGTTTATTCATTGGTACTTTTTCACTTTTAGCAAGTAGATCATGGTACCAATTTGAGATGATATGGAATGTCATATAAACGTCAGCAGTGATACAAATCAACAGTTTTATTGAAAATATTGCGTACTTGTCCACGCGTTGACGAAGAAAACAAATCCAGTCACCATTTTTATCAATACAAAAATATATACATACGTATATCTACCGTCACCGGAAAGGATTTGCAAATTTGCAATGGATACACACGCAAAAGAATCTGCTTGCTCAAAATATTGACAACATACAATAGGTAGGTATGTACATAATATTTACATATATGCGCGAAGGTACATGTACTTGGTGATTTTCCCTACGCATTATTAATTATGAAGGACTTTTGTAAGAATAAATTTATTATGCAGTTTGTTCTTTAAAAAATGACGTGGTCATAATGAGGAGATATAAATTGGTAAAAGTTTTATTTTGAAAATATAACGATTATTATGACCAGATTAGCAGACGACACACCACGTCAAACAGCATGTGCAAGCCTTTTCATTGGTTCGTTTGACATCATTCGATGGTGTGTGTCATGTCAGGCAATGGGTGCTCGTAATAGTCCAAAGTTATCAAAGTTTCAAAAATTATCCGCTTCATCCTTGAGTAGTGCTGATTGAAACACTGGTAAGCCTTGGTATATAGTTGTTAAACGATTTTGTCAGTTCATTTAATTGCATATTCAATCCCCTCCAGTCAATCATCATTCATTTATTGTAAAAGATTTACAAAACAATTTCTGTAAAAAATTAAGAAACCAACTAGTGACGCGTTATGTTTTTGTCGTGCAGTCATGAATCATGACGACTAAAAGATCGTTCGTTCATATAACCAAATTAGCTTTCATTTGCATGTAAAAAGAAGAAAGTAGGGCAGAAGGCAACTAGGAGCGATGAAAAAGTACCTGAATTAAATCTTCAGAAGAAGACCCGAATCTGCTACGTTAGAAGAACGATGATAGCGTAAACTGCAACAACACAGATAATTAAAATGGTTTACAGGGTTGTTGACCACAGATAACACACTAACTATATTAGAGCCATGCTCTCTTGGAAAAATAGAATGTACAACGAAAGACAATTAATCGATTGTTAAAAATGTTTCTTAGTACAATTGGGCATTTAATTTCAATTTTCGGACGAAAGCTTCTAAGAGCTACGATGTAAATTATTAAATTTCCAACAAAATACATTTCACGTTTCGCTTACTACCTAATCGAACAAGTCTCATTCATTTCACTACTTGATGTAAAATATGGATTAAAACATACAATGCCCACCTCATTCATTCTAATTGTTCCGTCTGTGAACAGTTGGATACTTAGTACAATGAAATAACGACAAAATAGCATGAATTTTTCATGTTCATTAAAGAAAGAAAACTATATTATGGTCATTGTACGATAAATATTTCTTTAGCTATATGACTGCAATTTGTCCGCTTATTTTTATGAACATTGGGTGTTGGGTGTTCATGGTGCAAGAAAAGAGACGCAGCTAGTTAAAAGGCTAACTTCAATTAAAATATTACAAATACTGGACTGTCTCAAATTATTTGAAAAACTAGTTCTCAGTGATCTGGATTTAGCAAAGATATTTGTAATTTGTACAGAGGAAATTATTATCTCCTGAAATGTGCATTTTTTCTTCTAATCGCTTCCCACAACGCTAATTCATTAACATCGAAGTGGAGTGTTTAGCTGTTGATCCTATTTTTATTCAATTTTCCACTGCATGATTACAATGAGTAAAACACCCTCCAGAAACCTAGCACAAAGTAGATTTGCAGCAAGAAGAACTGGCCAATATAGGTCAGTTCCGAATCTTGTTCGGAATCTGTCTTTACGTTACGGCTCAGCAGATAGTTTGCGGTCTCCGTCTGCGTTAGTGCAACCCTCCCCCGCTTCTGCTAAATTATCGGAAAATCAACTAATCGTTTTGAGGGAGTTATGTGTCTACCTAACTGAAAATGGAGAAGAAGCAGGGTTACCTGAAAAAATATGGCAACCAAACGACTTTGAAATGCTGAGTTCCGAAGATATGCTAAAAATCGTTGTATCTATAATGAAAGATGTCGACGAAAATATGGCAAAGCAAACGGTAAACTACTTGTTGATGATAAATCTTCTAGACACTAAACACAGGTTTTCAATAACCAGGCACACAGGCATCAGAATTTCGACATGTAGTTTCTATCTTTATTTTTGCAGATTCACAATGTAAAATCTATGACCATATTCAGTGATCTCGGTTTAACGCTTTCTTATGACTCTGCAATCGATGAAATCTATCATAAAGTCAAACGCATATTTCCAGAAGATGAATGGATATTTCACTATTCAGTGCTTCTTCTTCCAACTCAAGGTAAGTACTAAATTACGTGTACTATAATACGTGTAAAGAAACTGCTACTGCATGAGGCTGGAGTATCATAACATTCCTTTAGCCTTAATTATGTGTACTGGAAAATATACTTAATTATCGTTTATTTTTTAAAACATTTACACTAAATAGATGTCAAAAGGACTAAAGCCGTTCTTTCTTACATCTTCCAATTTGCCTGTTTTGCGAAGGAGAAGGAAAATTTGTTTCAGGATGCCTACCGTAAAACTGTTGCAGAAAATGAAGAAAAGTTACAAATCTACTGCGAAATTGGTGACCTTCAAAATACAATTCAGGATGTAATTAATGAAAGATCAGTCAATCAAAATAATTTGCCAAAAGTAGGTTGAAGGCTGAACGTAAAAGTAATAGCCAAAGTAAATTACATGGATTTTTATGCACACACAAATATAATTAATTAATAAATTGGTGTTTGAATAGTTTGAGGAGGAACTGGCTACAGCCCAGAACCAGAACTGTAAACTTAAAAATGTACTCGTTCGAAAAGAGGGGAAACTTGCCGAATTAAAATCTAACTATGAGCAGATGGAGGAAGAGATTCGTCGTAGCAATCTAACGCTCAAAAAGCTGGACGAAGATATTTCTATCTTAAAAGAGAAAAGAGTAAAGAATCCAACTTTTATTAAGGAAGATCTGGAGACATGGAAAAAGAAGGTTAACAAATATGTTTACTCACAATACCTGTCAGTTAACTGTTTGTACGTTCAGTTATCTAGAGGTTACTTGCAAGTAATATTACAATAAGTGGTATAATAATTATTGTACTTTCTTTTGCACTTGTACTGCACCATAGTGTAATGCTGAGCTTGAATTGAGGCAACAATTGGAATCACAACGCTACAAAGTTACAACTGAAACAAAAAAACAGTGCAAGATTAATGCAAATATTAAGAAAATATGGCGAGCGCTCTCAGATATCAGTGAGAACTTGGAAAAAATGAGGTAAGTCTAGGGTATTTCGGTGAAATATTAGGGCAACTGGCTTTAACTGCATATACCAATGTATGTACCTATGTATGTATTGTGTATAACAAATGTAACCACTTAATGGTTGTCTTTATCGCCCAAACTAGTACAATCGTAATGTTTGTTTAGAAACCAACTGTCTTTGAATAGCGAAGAAAATGAGAAAACCAGTTCTCAACAAATAATGAAAAATGAGACAGAAGGAAAAATCGAGTTTATGAGTACACTGCATGAAAAAAAAGTTCGGGAAATGGAGGAACTTGGTACAACTCACAAGACTGAATTAAAACGGTTAGATGATGCGATTAACAGTGCAAAAGTGTAAGAAATAAACATCAATATATTTTCTTTTATTTTGGATTGTAAATCTTCATACACTGCTTATCCACCCGCACCCTAATTTCCGCGAATGTATATTTTTTTATTTCTGTGCATAGCTTTCGCAAATAATTATATACCTACATTCTTCATTCTCATAAAATCCCATGTATTTCCCTTTTTTTAATCGCTTGGAAACAATTTTAAATGTGAAAATACATGGGGATTCTACTGAGGATATGAGATGAGAAGGAAGATTGAGGATGAAATGGTCTTCAAGGTCCGTTTTTATACTTAATTATAGTGAAATCTCGCAAACAGTGGGGAGTACGGCTGACGTGGTAACGGAAGTATTTGAGCTTCGAGAAACATTATTTCAAGTAGAGGCGAAGATTGAAGAACTCAAACAGGAAACTGCTAAAGACCGGAAGATTTTAACAGAAGACCTTCCAAATCAATATGCTGCTAAGGTAAAAATTGCTGCGCTGCTGTGAGAAGACAATTTTTTTTAGCAAAGCCTGTCGATACTCTAGTATTCATAGTGATTCTTCGTATCGACAGAATTTATACTTTGTACCCCTTCCCAGAATGCATTTAATTTACATAGAAACAATGTACTGTTAAAACTAAATTAAATTCACGATGAGAAGGGATAAGGATAAGGATGGTCCATGGCAAAACGTCGTCTTCGAGATAATGCATGCAAGGACGTTTATTTGACGTTATTGACGTATGCCATGCCAAGCAAGACCAGTATGAAACGAATGACTGACTAGATTATTCTTTTACTGTTTTTTTAGGAACTCTCTGCTGAAGAATTCTTGCGGAAAATTTCTGATGATTTGAATTATCCAATGTGTCATTATTGAATATTGATTTACCGAGTGATAAAATAATTGAATTGAGCAATTAAAGAGCTAGAACTTATGAAGGTAGTAAGTAGTGTTTAAAGGTAAATAAATTACTGGATCTCTAATAATCTATAGCAGGGTAGGAAATTTACTTGATCTTACTTCAAGTTTACAACCAGTTTTGTCCCAAGGAAGTATGCGTGATAAATTCTATATTTGCCATTTAGTAACTTTTTAAATCTTGTTCGTACAGTTTATATGTAAGAAGAAGAACATCGGTTGAACAAATTTGCCCACGAAATGTACGATTAAAGTAAATTGAATGCAAAAGCGTTAGTCCGATGATATTTTAAAAACATCAATTTATTTTAATTTTTTCCATTTGTGGTTACCACTTTTTGAAAAATTGAACACGCTTATTTTATTTCGTGAAAACAAATTACAATTGGAAATTACAATTATATCCAGATACATAGGTGATAAAAAAGGGTTTTCTGTAATGAAATTAAACCTGAAAAGAAAAACATTTCATGACTAATAAATTACTTTTAACAAAAGAAAATTTTATTAATGTTTTACAACATACAATACAATGCTACTCTGATTTTTAACTCACCCTCTTGTAAACCCTCGTGGCAGTTACACCCTTTGTGGTGAAAGTGGCCTACATACATTTTGAAAGCATAAAATACGTTAACTTCCTTTTTTAGATTAGAAATAATTTTTGTAAGTAGCTAGCCAAAAAAATTAAATAATATTTATGTTTCTACCGTCATCTCGTCATCTGAAAAGTCGCGCACTGTTGTAGATACATCAGGGTCAATTTTTTGGGTTTGAATGAGCTTATTTCCATCCTTGACGATGACCGTCTTGAAATTTCGTAAAAAAATGCAAGGCATTAATTATTTTATCACGCCGCTGCTTTGCTGTGTCTTCAAGATAAAATATTTTAAAAGGTAATTCTATAAAACTCCAATCTTACCTTGCATTGACGTATTGAAGAAGTTTTCAGAGTGTACACTCCCCCATCCTCTGAAATTTCGATTGTTGGCTTTGCAGCAGCTGCAGCAGCTCTCTTTGCAATGTTGACACCCTGTAACAAAAAAACGCACAAAAAACCGTCAGGAATAAGTTCCAAGGAACTGGTACTGAATCACTTTGCCCCAAAATGAAAAACTATTTGTACAATCTTGTGAAAAACAACGTACAGCAGCCTTCAAATACTCGTCAAAATTTTCCGATTTGACCATTTCAAATTTTCCAGTGATCGACATGATGACGGATTTTTTTTTAAAAAACTACTTCTTAAACTTTGGAAAGTTGATTTCTTCGCACGGACTTCCGAAACGCACAAGAGGCTAATGAAAAGTGGCAAAGACGTGTTGGGTGTGGGTGTGACAAGATCAAAGTCAAGAACGCTGAATGTATACCTTGCATATAATGCCGTCATGATGAAAAACTGGCTATCTTTTTTATTATGCAATATTAATCGCAGTTGGGTTTAGACATCGAAACAATCTTACCATGCATACATGATAAAGACTTAATATCCTATCAGTTAAGTTTATTTCCCTATGCATTGAATTTAGAGTTAATATTGTGCATATGATCCAAAGTTAGTCTGCATTGCTCAGAAATGAAATGGGTGCATAAAAACGTTGTAAATTCTACTGAGAAATTTGTCCACGTCCATTAACATTTATAATAGCGACTCATCATCACATTCCATACCTACTTTATTACGTGCTGGATATCACATCACATCCCAGCCTTTTTCATTTCGTTTTTAAGTTTTACAGCAATGCACAGTGGACATTGGGCATACAGAGCATCCACTTATCAAATTATATTTTTGGAGTTGTGCAATCACCGTCATCATGAAGTAAATGCTCACATTAAAGTTACATTTCCAATTTCCTCGAAGAAATTATTATTACGAAAGCTTTTATTTACAGTTTTGTTAAAAGCATGTAAGATTTTATTCTGTGGGCTGACCAAAGACCAAATAGTCCCTTCTTTGTACTTATTAATATCAATTTAAGTTCTGTTGAACCCTAATTTAGCTCATCAAGCTTTGCCTTTTCAAAAAAAAGATCTCTACCAAGAAGTGGAGAAGGAAGAAAAGCATGTAGACTGTAGGCGTGGATATTGTAAAAAGGCAACGTTATGTTCCTAACTGAAGCATTAAAATCCCATTCACATGGACATTGTGTACACTAACACTCTATCAAGACTTACCATACTGCAGTGGTATTTAAGCGTGAAAAATAGATGACGAATGAAGATAATACATTATCGTGGTTCAGGAAAAAAATCCCAAAAACATTTTAAAGAAAGGAATGCCTTATAATGGCTAAAATCTGGTGAAATAACTGTTCTTTGCCGGCTTGTCCCTGGGAATGTCTATGTTCCATGCAATACTTTGCTGCAACTTGTCACAACGCAGCTTTAGCACATTTTCATGCACCGTGAATGTGGCTTTTAAGCCAATTTATTCCTCATTTTGGTCCTCTGTAATTGATACAAAGAAGCATAGATAAAAATTGCTGTAAATTAAGACTCTTGGTTCAAAAGCCCAATTTTGTCCAGAGTTTTACAATGCGGGGTTTTAAGTAATTTGTAAGGAACTAAGGAAGTAGCCTACTTAAATTCAAGTCATGCTCAAGTTATTATAAAAACCAAATAGAAGGTTGGGCATTTAAATTAAATACCATTATATGACAATATTTGGTCAGCTTATGTGACAATGTGTCAGACAATGCAACAAAGGACAAAATAAAAGCCTTTTTAACTGAATAAAGGACATATTTTGCTGGATATTTATGGCCTGCATCTCTTAATGTTTTAACAACTACCTTAGCACGGCAGACATACTAAGTGCACTTACAGAAAACGAAACGATTAGACCAACAAACAGACTAACATGGTAGAAACATTGTCAGACACGCATTAGGTGTAATGATGTTATCTGTAGCTGTAACATGCACAAAAATTATTGAAATCAAATCTATATATCATATACATGCGGCAAGCACGATAACTTAAATATTCGCTGAATGATAAGTAAGAGGTGATTGCGGAGATTTATCTCAAATATATGTCTTAGAAATTTAATCAAATGATCACCAAACCTGTACTAATAAAAGTTTTTTTTTCGTTTTTTCATCATTTGTGTCAACCTTGAATCATATTCTTAAATATCATCATTATTCATCATCATCTATAGTAATGTAAATCTTAAATAGAAATTGCGAAATTCAGAGCAATGAACTGGCCCATGTATTCATTCACTTTCATCGTCTTCCCCGTTACAACAAGTTGTAGCATGTAGAACCGCCACTGAAATATTTTAGAAATTGACGTGAATTGCGTGCGTTTTGACAGCTACTGTCACTGTTACATGGGGGTTTTACTGAATAAATGGAACACTTCATGAAAATCATTTAAACAGTATTCATTTGTTATTTGTTACCATTGTCCATTTGGTAGTTACCAAATAAGCAAGGACTATCTGAGTCTGGTCCCACTCATTGGGTATATTTGATGCCAACTTTCCAACTTCAGTATGAAGTATGAGGCCGTAGGTTACAAAAAATAAAACTGTCGATACGATGAATATCGCTAGCACAAAACTGTTTCCCAATTCTCTCATTATTCGCTATATTCATGAAAACATGAAAAGTTTTTAAACGTAATCAATTAATTATTATGATATAAAATACTTTAATTTAAAGGCTTTGTATGTTTAGATTGGGTAAACGATTTGATGCAATAGTATGTTTTCTTACAGCAGGAGCAAGAAGGAGTAATATTAAGATGGCATTTATGACCGTTAGGTAAAGGACTATAAGCCCGATCAGGTACGGGTAGGAAACCTGCAGTAGTAGGGAGAAGATTCGTAACTTTGTCAGCAGTTGTATTTTGTTATTTTCACTATCAATTATATATTGCCAATCACATTGCATATTATTAATAATAAAATGATGCTATACTAAACGCACCACGTCACCGGAAACAATTAATTTAGCATGCAACGATTCCAATGAGATAGGGTCTTCATATAAGTTGTACTCTACGTAATAGATACTATACTGCTCAAAAATTGATGTTGATATAAGACTGAGCATGCTAATTCCCATCATCTAGAAAAGAAAACGAAATGATTGGTCAGTTGATAATTTGAAAATGCATGAAAAAATAGTACAAAATGAAGTAAAAGAAATAACTTATAGAGTTTATTTGATTGATTTACGGTTAAGACTGTAATAATTGTTCGGCCTGCAATTAATCAAATGCATTTATAATATTTGGCATTTTCCCACATTTACACAACTTCAACTGTCGACGACAACAATTTAAAGACTTTTGATTGGACTCAGAAATATATGTAATTTTACATGGCTCATAGCGCCCAACTTCTGAAAAGTAAATTCCAGCCAAGCGTGTTCCTAGAATTATCCTGTAAAGAAATATACGGTTTCGAACATAAAATTGAAATTTTTGGTGTACATACTTATTTGATTGTGTCTCAAAGAACTGTAAAATATTGTGAAAAGAGTTGTTCAATTTTTATTTTTACGCGATCATAAATGATATCAAAATGGTTTGCTGATAAATAAAATCATGCAATTGAGCACTGAAATAAAATGGTTAGAACGAATGGTTGAACTTCGTTTTTACTGTTAAATAGCTTGAGCTGTGTAATAATGATTGCATTTTTTATAATGATGACAATGAAATGTTCCTTACTGGTTCCTCTGGTAGTAAATGGATATAAGTGAAGGCAGTCTCAACAGACACTCCAGCGTTAATACTCTAGCCATAAAGTGTCGGCGTACTTTTGGATCAGTTTTTAGTTTTACACTCACTTCGTACACGTTTTCAATACACTGTAAATTGTAGATTATGCATTACGATATTTTAGGATTCAGAGAAAAAGTCTAATTGTGATCTCAAAGCTGTATTGACGTAGTGTAAGTAAAGCTAAAAATGCAATGACATTTTCACGGAAGGAAAAGGTTCATTAACCGACAATCGGCAGTGCCTTGTACCTGACAAATTTCGACATGTAGCTGTTTATGTTTAAACTGGTCCATGACATCTTGCTTAACTTCCACTGCTGCTACACGGCCATCAGGATATAAGATCACCCGTGATCCATAGCGGTCGAGCTCAATTCTGTCATTATTATTGAACTCGACTTCTGAAAAGTTAATAGCTCCGCGGTCGTCGGGTTTGTATATTTTTATAGGAACTGTAAAAAATTTGAGCTTTTCGAATTCCTTCTCTCTCCTCAATCTGAACTCTATTTCCTTTAAAGTTGGTGCGCTTTTCGTGGGATATAATTCCAACTTCTCAGGTATTGCGGCTAAATCTGATGTGACATTTCTTATCTTGTATGTTGGTGCCTTTGGCTTTGATGGCTTTACCTTTGACTGTTCAGATTCAGTCAGAAGTTCGTGGGCAAGCTTCTTCCGTTGGATTTGCTTCTGTGTATCTTTTTTCTTATTCCATGGGAGGGCCTGCACTGATGATGATAGTTCAGTTTTTTTTTGCTTAGACGGGGCATGGTTGGCTAGTTTGGTTTTGGATCCTTGATTGATTCTTGATGGCGCTTCCGATATTCGTTTAAGAGGTTTGCCTTTTGGTTTGGGCTTCATTTTGGTAAAACGCTGAAACTATAAACTGGATTTCTTTCCGCTATGCATTCAAACAACTTTAAAACATTCAAAAAGAGTTGGAGAAAGCAGGACAGGCAGGAAACAACCTTATTTCTCTTCACTAGTATGAAAATTTTCCTAACTCTCACTTTGGGCACAAGTTAAGCAAAGGAAACCTTTTACATGGTAAAATCATCCCACCTCTACCTTAGACCTCTACAATGGCTACAGTTTTCAAAAATGTTTCATAATTCTTATGTTGCATGATTCTTCTTATTTTACTAAAAAAATCAGTTTATAAACGATTTATTGATAATAATTGCTGCAATGTTAAATTAAAATTACAACAGCAACCGTGTAATTATTGCTTTGATAAAGTAACGGCTGTCGCGTGTTCTCTGAACTTTAGAGCCTGAAGTCATCTTATCAAACTCGAAATTTTAATTCAGAGACGTATGCAATTGTTTATCTCTTGATTGATTGCAATGAATTTTCGGTTCAAAGAACTTCTCAAGCTATTCTTGCAACCAACCGACAAAAGATGCAAAAATTACAATAAATGTGTGGACATCAATTGGCACAAAAATGCAGACGATAGTGTGGAGGTAATTTAATTTATATATATTTATCACCGTGTAATTATTAAGTGACGAAGTCACTTATTGAAATCACGATGTCTGTCCGTCTGTCCGTCCGTCCGTCCGTCCGTCCGTCCGTGTCACGATAACTCAAAAACGGCTACGAATTTTGAAGTTCTGTTTTCGGCAATCGATTGCTAGTTACTCCGTGACGTGAACCTCCTATTTTGAAGGATGTCGGATAACGGTAACCTTTAGAAACCGTTACGAGTTCGGGCGAT